>CAUYSK010071343.1:0-125284 GCA_963575035.1 Avahi laniger | reverse complement strand
CCTCCCCCGCGCGCCGGGCGTGGGGGGTGTCCTCGGGGCCCCCGCGTCCCCCCCGGGGCCCGGGGGCGGCGCGGGGGGGGGGGGGCGCCCCGCAGGGGGATGTTGATTGGACGGAGGGTAGGGGACAGGGATGCTGATTGGACAGGGAAAAGGCGATGCCGATTGGACGGGGGGGGGCAGGTATGCTGATTGGATGGCGGGAACAGAGATGCTGATTGGATGGGGGGACGGGGATGCTGATTGGACAGGGGGAATAGGAATACTGATTGGACGGGGGGGGAAGGGGGATGCTGATTGGATGAGGGAAAGGGGATGCTGATTGGACGGGGGAATAGGGATGCTGATTGGACAGGGGGAAGGGGGGTGATTGGACAGGGGAAACAGGGATGGTGATTGGACAGGGGAAACGGATGGTGATTGGACGGAGGAAGGGGGATGCTGATTGGACAGGGGAAACAGGGATGCTGATTGGACAAGGAATGGGGATTACGATTGGACAGGGAGGAGTACGGGAATGCTGACTGGACACTGATTGGAGGGGGAACAAGGATGCTGACTGGACTGGGGAGAAGGGGGATGCTGACTGGATGGAGGGAACAGAGATGTTAATTGGATGGGGGTCGGGGATGCTGATTGGATGGGGGTAGGGGGATGCTGATTGGATGGAGGGAAGGAGATGCTGATTGGACAGAAAGGAAACAAGGATGCTGATTGGACTGGGGAGAATGGGGATGCTGACTGGTTCCTCACCTGCATCCAGTTTCATCTATGAGAATGCATTTCACAATTACGATTTCTGTCCATGTAGCGCTTTTTACTTGAAAAAACATTTATTATTTCGTATTTTTATACTCACACCTGTCACCCCGCTGGTACACCTCGGTCAGACAAACGCACCGCTCCGGCACTTCCCACATAAAACCCAAGTCAGCTCCACAGACACGTCTCCAGCCGCGCATCTGAAAGTGAACCCTCGCCTGAGGGCCTGAGAGGGTTCCACCCAGGGGGAGGAGACCCGTGCGACCCACTGAAAGGAAGGAGAGGAGTGAAACACGGCTGTCCCTACTTCCCATTTGTTCCTAAAACCAATGCCAAAGTTTTGGTAACATCTACATTTTTGTCACAACCACAAAACTGAAAACTGTAACACTATGATAACATGTTGGGTTTGCATTTGGAAGAGATTCACATGTCTCTAAGGAGTTACGAAACCATGCACAGGCAACTCGAAACAGGGCCGGCTGCGAATGGATCCATCTGGAAGGGCGACTCCGGGGCTGGTCTGGGCTGGACTTCCCCAGTGGCTCTCAAACATTGGCATCTGCCAGAATCCCCTGCGAGGCGTGCGAACACACAGGTCTCCAGGTTCTGATCCTGTGGGTCTGCCAAGGGCCCTATAATCTGCCTCTTTAAGCAGCACCCTCGGTGATTCTGATGCCAGCAGGGCTCAGGCCGCCTTTGGAGAAGGGCTTCTCCACTGCTGCTCATGAACAGCCCACTTCGACTCCTCGGGCCTTGCTGTGCCGGCCCTCACTGCCCACGCAGTCAGACGGGAAGGGGACACTCTTGGCCCCCACTGTAGTCCTTTTGGTTGGGGAGTAAAATGTAGCTAAAAGTTTAAAGACAAATGATAAATAACTACCAGTTATTTATTACATTTCAACCTTTAATGTCTCATCTCCTATTTTGCCCTGAGACTCATTCACTCTCTTCCACTATCCAGACATTTCCGAACATCCAGTGCTGGAATTGCCCAATCTGTCAATAAGGTAAGAGTTTTCTAAACTACTATCCATATGACGCAATTTGTCAGTAAAAACTGCCACCAGCGCTGTGCTTGCAGAAAAATGTCCATAAATGCATTATTGCAACTGGCAGATCGATGTCTGTAATAAAAACAAATAGATTTAACAAGTGCCTGCTTTTACAAGCCATGCCATTGGTGGACTGTGCATTCAGTGTCACCCCCCAGACTTCTGGGAATGGGCGATAGAGCTGGGGCTGGAGACTTTGTTGACTTCCCAAGTGTTACGGGTAGAAAATTATTCTAACAAGAAAATTTTAGAGGTAGAGGAACAGACTAGGCATTGACTGCTCTCACAGTTTCTTCCGTGGTTACACACGCACACACATGATGACAAATCTAACAACCATAAGAAAATGTTTCTGTAGAATCTTTAACTGGGTTTACAACAGCTACCTCACAGGCCAATGAGTTTACTCCAGGTGGGGCGAAGAGGACACGACCCCTCCCTGGAGAACCCCACTCTACTGCTAAGCCACTGATTAAAGGAAAATGACTTATGGTGTCAAAAGCAAGTTTCAACATTCAACACATGACCACGGGAATCTCCACACCAGCAGCCCCTGGGCAGCCTATCTGCTCATGTAGCTGGAGTGGCCATCAGAGGATGGCTGCCAGGGACGGGCTCAACTGCCAGAAATCCCAAGCACTTTGGCCAGATAATCTTCTACCCATTGACATGGGAGCCACATAGCCAAAGCCACTCCGATAGCTTCGAAAGTTAAAAAGGATCAAAAAATGATGTATTTCTCTTCTTAGAAAAATCATTTTAATAGTTAAATGGAGTAAGTCATTCACTACATTCTGTACATTCGTTATATGGTTTTCCTCCAACTGTATGCTGTCCTATGTAAGCCCTACGGTACTGTTAATTTAAAAGAAAACTAAACTATTTTCCACCAATGAGCAGATGAGCAGCGGTTACTCAAATACCATAGAACACACATCCAACAGTACTCGGTCCACAATACAGGGGCTCACACTTTCCCTACCTATGCCCAAGACCGGCCTTCAGAGCCCCTTAACCCTTGACCCTTGCACTTCAAACCACGAATGGGGTGTGGGGCTGGCTTGTTCATCACGAGGTCTAGGTAAATGCTGATACAGAGCCCACTCTCACGCAATGGTAATGTTACGGTTTATGTGTCTCTGATTTTAAAACCTTCAGATTTTGTCTAAATCATATTCTACAATAAGACCCCAGCTCTTTCAGAAAGTAGCTATATCAAAAACTATCTATCCCAGGAAACAGGGGGTCACAGAGGACTGTGGCAGGAGCCAAGTGAGCTCAGGGACTTTCGTGCTGTGTCTACCTGGTGTGACCAGAGACCCAACAGATCCAGACCTCAGGGAAAGTGATCTAGACACAGCAGTCACACGGGGGCAGGGGAGTCTGCCACAGTCTGAGTAAAGTGTGAAACCAAAAGGCAGAGAACAATGTTACAGGAAAAGAGAATGCAGAAAATACTGTTTCGCTGCCATTTTTTTCCTATGAAGGAGCATATACTGAAAAGGGCATCAATGCTAAAAAGGGGAGAGTTCAAAGTCATGATGGTTTGAATCACTGGTTCCTGTTTGTCCTCTGCAAAGTAGGAAAAATAAAGACAATTTAGAAAGTTTATTTTATTAAAAAGTACAGAGAAGAGTAACATGTTTTTTTTTCCTGAGAAGGGTGGAGACTGGAGGAGGAACAAACCTAAGGACACCAGGGAAGGGCAGCTCTTTTTCAGGCCTTCCCTGCACGAAGGACTCAGGAGGCCCGAATGAGACCTGGACGGGCCGCCGAGGCGCCAGGAGGGTGAGTGGAGGATGCGGCCTGGGGAGGCGCCGGCGGCATCGAGGCAAGACCCAAACCCAGAGCTGTGCCCTGCTCCACCTGAGGAAAGGCGTAAGGGTCTGAGAAGCTGAACAAGAGTGAGATGTTACCAGTGTGTACTTACGACTTTATTTCTTTAAAACTTGCTAACAGGGAAGCCTTTCCAAAGTAGTGCCTGATTAACATTAGTTAAATCCAGCGATTGTAACAGATTTTTTTGATGAAAAGAATGTTTACATAGAAAAGTACCTTAGAGTAATTCTGTGTACTTGAGGCCTACTTCATCCAGCCCCCAGACTGTCGCAGACACCTCTCTCTTCGAATTCTAACTCCAGAGAGAACCCAGGAAGGGAGGAAACTCTGTCCTGCTACCTGCGGGCCCCGGTCCTGGCAATGCCCTGGCGATGCCCCCAGTTAGCATGACGTTGAGGACCAGCCGGGCTGGGCTCCTGACTTGGTTTCCTTCACACTTTTTACCCTCCCCCAGTGTGCTAAGCTTTGAAAAAGTCTTTCTCATCTTCTTGAGCGTTTTAGCCATTGAGAGACCCATGAAATTAACAAAACCATCTCCTCAGCATTCCTCCGGGGATGGGGCGATGCAGAGGGTCTCGGTTAGCAGATACTCTAGGGTTTATACTTGGGCTTATATGTAAATAACCAGTCTCATTCTTAGCTCTTCCTGCTGCAAACAGCTGTGGTGAACCCTCTCTGGACCAAGCCCCGTCTGGTGATGGCTCAATCAAGCACGAGCGGTGCACGTCTACGCAAAATGCGCTCAGTCAAGCACAAGCGGAGAACGTCTACACAAAACACGCTTCCAGGCCAGAAAGCCAGCCCCACCGAGGCAACTAAAAGCAAACGCCATCCTGAGGTTTCGGGAGGTGATGACCCCGACCGGTGAGGAACACAGTTCAGAACTGCTCTGCTGCGTTACCACCGACCTGGCCCTGGAGCTCCACCTGTGTGCTCTAGAGTTCACGGGCGCAGTCAGGCCGGCACGATGCACACACTGGCCGTGGCGACGAGGACCCTGGAACCTGGTTTCAAACGAGGAAACACGGGATTCTGCAGGATGAGTTTGCTAACGGCTGGCGCAGGGCGCCCGAAACTTCTGGAACAGGAGGGAGCGACGGCTGGGCAGGGAAGGGCAGCGGGCAGCGCAGGTGGAGTGTGTGGGCCTCGACCCCCGCCCCAGCCGGGCCGCAGCCCCGCGGGGCAACTGTGCCCGCGAACCCCAGCCCCGGAAGAGGCTGGACACACCTGGGCGCAAGTGGAGCCCGTCCGGGTCGGCGGGGTCAGGGCGGCCCCGGCCCCGACGGTGAGGGGAGGGCGCCCGCAGACCACGCGGGGCCGGGGCTGCGCGGCTGCAGCCGCCCGCTCTCCCCAGGCACTGCCGGGTGGGGGCAACCCAGACACTCACCACGTAGCGAACGGAGCGGACCGCGAGGAGCTGCGGGCGCCGAGACGTACAGCGCTCAAGCAGCGCGCGCCGCCCGGGCACGTCCGGGGCTGGGGGCGGGGCTTGGGCGCGCGGGGGCGGGGCCGGGTGAGCCCGCACCGGGGCGGCGTGGGGCGTGGGGGCGGGGCCGGGCGCCGTGGGCGGGGCCCCGCGCCGGGGCAGCGTGGGGCGGGGCCTAGGGCAGTTTCCATGCCGAGGCGTGCAGGAAGCGGGAGCGAGGCCGGGGGACGCGCCCTCCCCGCGGGCAGGAGCATGCCCAGTGCGCGGCGCAGGGGCTGGGCCGGTGTGCGCAGCCTCGCGAGACGCGGCGCAGTCCGGGTGTCCCTGCTCCGCAGGCTGGCCCCGCGGCTGGTACAAGCCAGGCCGCACCCTCCCCGCTTCCGCGTCGGGATCTGTGCCTCAGTTGACCAAATGTCAGCCCCGTCCCGTTTCGCGACACCGGGATAGCCCACAGGCGTGCCCCAGACGGCGCCCAGAGAGTGGGATCCCTAGCTGGAGCCACTCCCCGCCTGCGGGCCCGGAGCACCCAGGCCGTAAGGGGTGGAGGGGTCAGCCTCTGGTGTCGCTCCTGTGCTCCCCTGTGTCACCCACGGCTGGGCGCCGCCGGGCCTGACGCCGGTGCTCTTCACATGGGGTGAATTCTGTCCACCAAAAAAAGATGCGTTGGAGCCCTAAGCCCAGAGCCTCACGTGTTCCTTTTCGGGGACAGGACTTTACAGAGCAGACGAGTTAAAATGAGATCAGTAATTAATGTGCCCCTGAAGCAGCACCAGCGTCCTCTAAGCGGAGGCCACGTGAAGGGGGGGCACAGGGAGGACTCTGTGTGAGAAGCAGGATGGGAGTGAGGCGCCTACAAGCCAGGAGCACCTGGGCCACCAGGAGCTGGGACAGACGTGGGACAGGCCCGCCCTTAGAGCCTTCGGAGGGAGCGTGCCCCTGCCCTCGCCTCAATTTCACATTTCTGGCCTCCAGAACTGTGAAGCCATAAATGTCTGTTGCTTTAAGCCACTCAATTTGTGGCACTTTGTGGTGGCAGCACTAGGAAACGAATACAGAAACGAGTCTGATCGCTGCAGCAACCCCGGGAGTAGTGCCGCTCCTCCGCAGTTTCAGGGGTCCCACCCAGGCCCAGCCTACAGACTCCTAGATTGTTTGTTTTCTGAATGGAAAGAGCTCTTCTCCTCTGGCATTGCCCACCCACTGGGATTTGGCCAAAGGCTCATACCTTGGTATTTTCGACTTGTGGGATCCAAATATTAACATGGTAATAAACCTCAGAGAACTTGAGCAGGGCTTGCTTTGTGATGAGCCTAGCGACTCCCACAGGTGGCCTCATGGATCCTCTGAAGGTGCCCACCTGGGACCATGCCTTGGCAGAGACATGTTTGAAATAGTTTCTCATGAAAAACGAAGTAGGCCCTGGGTACACGATGGGGGTAACATCAAGGTGCTTTTTCTCCACTGAGCCTGGACGCAGCCTCAGAATCCTTCTCCACACTGTTCCGAGTGGCCGTGGACATTTAAGCTAAGATAGAAGAAGACATGAAACATGTTGGCCACTGGGTCCGGTCTTTTCTATTAGGGCGCTGGGAGACTTTAGGAAACTAATCTGACTTCTCTAATCCTCAATTTCATCTTCTGTAAAGCACACTATAAGAATGCACTCTGTGCGGGTATATATCACCCTTATGCACTAGGACGTGTGTGCACAGGGGTAACCACCAACTACTAACTGCTAAGGAAAATGCTACACACCTGGCCTCTTACAGCCGCCACTACCAGGGCCCAGTTAGAACTGGGATCCTAACGGAGCTAAAAAGAGAAAACAATGCCAAAATCAAGTCAGAGTGTCTACTGGTATCCTAACAAGTGTACTGTGAATTGGTTTTACAATTCACATGTGAATCCTGCTTTTGTTTCATCTGAATAGTACTAGTATGAATACCTAAGCTATTAAGAGAAAAGAGACTAGCTAGTCTTGTCATCTAATTCCCGACCCCAGGAAGGAAAGGCCGATGTGATCCAGCGGCCCTTTAGGAGGGTTCTGTAGGGGGATGAGCAAGAGAGAGAGGAAAGTGCTGGCATCCGGGGACCTGTGGCCCTGCAGGCTGGTAAGGACTGGAGGGGCTGCAGCCTACTCCAGCGGTAAGGACTGTGCCAGGGGCTGCAGGGCCAGGAGCCAAGAGAGGCAGAAGGAAGAAGGCCACCAGCCCCACCAAGGACAGACTCTGCCGAAGACAGGATTCAAGAATATGACATCTCGGACTCTCCAGTGAGAAGAGCTGCAGTCCTGTGCTTGCTAGTGCAGGTTTCCCCTTCTGCGTCATAATCTCAAAAACCCAATCATTTTCGTCAGGAGTCCCCCACTCCTCTTTCCCTTGTCACATTACTCTCATCCACACCCACGTGGGACACAGGATTGCTCCAGAGCTGGAAGGTGGCCTGGTGTGCCGAGGAGTGAGGAACACAGGGTCAGGAGATTTGGGATGGGGTCCCGCCCTGCCCCTCGCTGAGCAACCGCCTGACTTCTCTGTAGGACGACAGCACTAGTCTAGATGGGCAAGATTCCTTTGGGGTTTCCCATTTTCGGATTAGCGAATCATAGCCCATTCTTCTCCAGACACAGATTCCCACGAGTAAGTTTTTACAGAAGAGGTGGGGAAACCACAAGAGGCTGTGTTCAACTTCAGCCCGGCTTCTTCAAGGGGCTCTCTGGGTTTCCTTTAAGATCAGCCAGCTTTCTTGTGGGCACTGGGAACAATGTCAATTTGCATAGTTTCTTTAAACATCCAATGGATACCTTTCAGGTTAAGCAAATGAACGCGACATGTGATTGCTTCTAATGATTTGCAACCCAAGAAATTTGTTTAATAAGCCTCTCTTTCCAAGCTACTTTTGTGACATTAGAGACCATTTACAACAAAGCTGTCTTCAGTAGTCAAACTTAATCCTTACTACCCTACCTTTGGGAAATGAAGGGATTTTATAGCGATCACATAAAACCTTATGTGGTTTGAAAGCCCCGAACTCTGGACAAATGTGCAATGGTCGTGTAACAAAAGAAACATTACAGAGCTCCCCGCTCTAAGTGTTTTACATATGGTTTGCTTTTAGGATAGCATCTCCAGTGGAGGGCTTCGCTGATTAGCACAATTGATTTTCTCAGCTCCAACTGAGTTCCAGCAAATGTTGGAGCCAAGAGCCGGAGTCAGCGCCTGGGACCTGGGTAAGGCCGGGAGCCATGGAAGCCAGGAGCATCTGGAGGAAGAAGGCTGAAATGGGGCCCGTCAGGACCGGGGGTGGTTGCCAGTTACCTGATGACTCTCCTGTCCAACACTAGTTGTCAGCATGGCCAGAGGCACCATGGTGTGATTGCAGCAGGGAGTGTACTCTCCAAGTGGGCAGGAGAAAGGGCGGGGCAGAGGGGCTGTAGGCCCTGCCCTCACACCGAGGATGAGCCTGGCGCAGTCCCAGGAGGGCCTCCTTAGCTCTTGCGTTCGTCCAATGAGGCAGAAAATCCTTCTGCCCAGGAGTTCCTGGGAACTTCTATTAAGATCTGGAACCTGTTTATACTGTTCTTGGGTCAAGAAGAGCAGGGAGAAGGGCTCCGCCTAAGGAAACAAACCCAAAGACTCCGTTTCAAGAGACTTTTACTGAGATCTCCTTTTGCCAGTCTGGCAGATGCAGTGTTGGAGATGCATTTGATGGGACTGCCGCAGGCCCCGTGGAGCTCACAGCTGAGGATGCACAGACAAGGAAATAGTTTGCGGTGTAGAGCAGTGAGCTTCTCTCCAGGATATGTACTGGGGCAGTGGGAGTGTGAGTAGGCCCCCCACTGTGGCAAGGCTCGCACAACAAGCTCTTTTCAAGAGCCTCTGTGTGCCCGGACCAGTGCAGTGGGTGGCCCCCCATGGAGCAGCACATGGTGTGCATGGTGTGGCCAGGATATCTGCCGGGGTTGGAGGGGTCGTGCAAGGAAAGGCCTAACAGATAAAAGGAATGCATTGGTCTCAGGAGGAGAAACACTGCCCAGAGAACCACTGTGATCTGCGGAATCTGGAGCCAGTTGTCTGGTAATCACTGGACAAAGATCATCCGAAACCTTACATAGCTCTTCCTTCCAAAATGTGCCACCTTTAGATAAGTGAATATCCAGGGAAGGTATGTGATCTATGTAAACAAGTGAATACAACTTAGATCCTCCAATCTATGTGTTTCGATACGCCGGCTTGGAGATCTGCGTAAGCAAACGGGGACACTCTGGGGGAGGCTTTCCCAGCCTGGCTATCTGAGTGTCCGTTACCCAGGACTGGGGATTTTGTGGGCCCTTTTTAAGCTGGCTCCTACACTCATTACAAAGTGTTTTTGATCCATTTTCGGAAAGGGCTCTGTTTGTCGCACATCGTTGGCAGTTTGGGCAGAATCTTTTAAGTGGTGTGAAGAGCTGGGGAGTGCGCACCTGGGCTGCCGGGAGGAAGGGGGCCCCTCCCCTGTCCTGCTGGGATGGACCAGAAGTGCCTGTGTTTTTGTGAGTTGGAAATTAAAGCAAGAGACATGGGGATTTGGATGCTGAGATTGTGATCTGCTGTCGTTCGCTTCTGACTAGGAAACTACAAATGAGAATTGAGGTAGGAAAAACAGCCGCACCAAGTGTTCTCTCTCAGCCATCAAAATATGAGTTTAGAAAGGAAAAGTGGTAGCGTTCCCTCCAAGGGGAGCTTCCTCAGTCCAGCCCCAGCGCACTGAGCCGTGGGTTGGAAGTACCATGGGGCGAATACGGGAGAACGATGAGCACAGCAGCAGCAAGACTGGCGGTGAGGGTGGCGTGGACGGGGGGTGTCGGATGGTCCATTAGTCTGAGATGACCCTGCCCAACCTGGGCAGTCAGAAGGGACGGAAACTGTGACCCAGGAATGGTCCCTCCGTCTGTCTGACCAGTAGCTGGGAACGAAGCCCTTCTTGGTCCAGGAGCCCCCTGGACAGCCCTGGGAGGAGGAGGAAGAGGAGGAGGAGGAGTCATGCCCAGGGCCGGGCTGGGGTGTGGAGCTGTGGCGCTCGAGTGTGGCCTTTGCAGTGCTCTGTAGGAGGCAGATGAGGGCCCAGCCCAAGCAGCCAACCCCCAAGGCCTTTATTAGCACAGCTCAGGAAAGTGAGGGACAGCGGACGCCACGCTCAGCTCTCCTCTCTCTCAGCCCTGTGCGGGACCCCTTCTCATCTTCTCCAGCACCTGGCAGCCTTTTGCACCCATGATCCCAGGGTTACATTCTTTCACTCTGTGTCCCTAGAGTTGAAACCAATGCTCTCTTCCAGCTCCCACTAGAAAAAATCCCAGGGAAGGGCTCCGATTGGTCCCTCCTGAATGACTATGACAAACTCTGGATCATCCCAGCCAGAGTCTCATGCACCCACTGTGGCCAGGAGAGCAGGTCTGACAAGGGAAGGAAGGGGATGGGGTGGCAAGGGCAGGATAACTGTGAGATCATGAGGAGGCCACCAGGTCTGTGTCCTACCTGGTCACGGTGTGTGCCAGGCCCTGAGCACTGTGGGCTGAGCACCGCACACCCCCGTGTTGTCCCTTCAGTCTTCACGACTGTTCATCTGCCAGCTCTGTGTGGATCAGGCAGGGGGAGGCTTTGATGGGACCCTGGGACTGGGGAGTCCTCTGCTTCCTATAGCTCCATCTCTGCCGAGGCAGTAGAGGTGATCTTTGGCCAATAAATAAGTGCCCAGATGGATGTGACTCTTTGCAGTGGAGCTTTCCAAAGTCTGTGGATAAGGGGACCTATTCCATGGGGCTGGAGACAGTAAGACAACTTGGTACCAGCCCAGGACTCTCTCCTAGGGTTGCCTCTACCCCAAGGCCAAGCAACAGCATCGCCAAATCTGTGCCTCGGTTCTTTGTCTTAGAGATTAATCTTAGTTAGCACGTGTACTGGAGATATAGTAGAGTCACATGCTGCACAGGTTTGTAGCCAAGAGTAATAGGCCACACCGTGCAGCCTAGGTGTGTAGCAGGTTATGTACACCGTAGTACACGCACTATGATGTTCACACAACCAGGAGATTGAGTGACAACTCATTCCTGGGAACACATCCCCATTATTAATCAATGCATGACTGTATTTGAAAATTATTGGTGGCTTATTAAGCGGCAGACCCTGAGCCAGGAGCCTTATGTCCACCACCTGTTTGAATCCTCACAACCACCATACAAGGTAAGTAATTTCATTATCACTGTTTTATAAAGGAAGAAACAGAGTGGTTGAGTAACTTGCCACAGTCACACAGCAGTAAGTATTAGAATCATTTACACCAATGTGTAGAAGCAGTCGGAAAATGAGAACAGGCTCATAGGCTTTTTCCTTGCGAGCTCTACTGTCTCTGTGTGTGGCAAATCTCCCATCAGTGGTGGCTGAAGCCCGATCAGAGTTCTTACCTGTGTGAATGCACGGTTATTGCAGAGAGGAGCCTTTTCCTGCCGGGGCACAAAGCAGGGCCCGCCTGGCTCTGGGCTCTCATGGCCGTCTCTGCAGGGAGGGGAGTCCCATAGACATAAACAGAGCCCAAAACACATTGTTCAGCCCCTGGATGCGGCCAATATGAAAGTAGCCACCCCTGGGCTTCTCATTTCTTAGTGACAATAAATCGTGTTGTTTGAATAAACAATTTGAGTTGCGTTTCTGTCATTTATGACCAGGAGTCTTGAGCGGTATGAGGGTCTCTTGTGTACTAGACACTGTGCTGCATTTACGTGTCTTATCCTCTTAACACACTGACTGCTACTCTAGAAAAGGAAATTTTCCTTGGGGGCCACAGTGTTTTATTACAAAAATAGAATAAAAACTGTGAAACAAAATGATCCTTTCTAATTTAATAAAAAATTTGTTATTTTTTATTGTTTTCTGTGCATGAGTTCTATGCAACTTAAAAAATAGTTCATGCAACTCCCAAGGTGTGGATATTTGAGTTACATATGCTTCACAAGGTCCCGGGCTCAAAACTGGCATGGGTTAAATACAATTCACAGGGCAGTTAATGTGTTAAAAACTCACAACTTTGTGAGATAAGTATCACTACACCCATTTTATAGGTAAGGAAAGTGAAGATTAAAGAGGTCAAGTGACTTGTCCAAGGCTACTCAGCTATGACGTAGCAGAGCCAGAACTTGCATGAAGTTATTAATCCCAAAGCATCAATATTCCTAAGAATATTCCCAGTTGCCTAGAATACAGGACTAGCGAGCGGGAGGGAAAGAGGAAAGAGGAGAGGGAGAAGAGGGAGGAAGGAAGCGAGGTAACCACAAAGAGAGACAGAGAGAAAAGACTCTGTGTTAGCATTTTTGAATTGAGGAATTTGAAATCTTTTGGTGGCAAGTTATGATGGTATATTTCTAGGGCTTAGGAACCTTATCCTGCTATTTGTTCTTCAAATAAAAGAATCAGAGTTGCTGACTTAGTTTAAACCAACTCCAAAGACTGCCGAGTTGACTGCTGATTAAAAACTTGTCTTTCTTTGTCTGAGAAGGATACAGTAGATACAGTTTCCCTGAATGTGTTGCATCTTGCAAATTTGATTTCCATTTGTGGCACTTGAGAATGTCAATGATTGGGAAAATATAACTTGATTATTAACAAGCTAGAAATAGTCACTGAGCATTTGCTTTGGCATCTACCTATGCTTGTGTGATAAAAATAAATCGGGAGAAGTCTAAATATGAATTTAAAGGTGTTTTGGAATCATCAATCTTGCAGTTTTCTCGTCACCCCATGCTAGTGAGTCCATGGGCTAATTCCAAAGTACAGCAGGTTTCTGGATAAATAAAATCTCTAGATTCTAGGAATGTAAAAGGTCAATTTTGATTCAATGTGCCTCGCTGTTTGTGAATCAAGCCTGAATCTTTTAAAGAGTAAACACAGTCCAGACATTTTATTTCTGTTCTCTTTTAAAGACCTGCAATCATTTTTAATGGTTAAACCTGTATTAAATTGCATTTTTCAAATCCTCATTGTTTCATTTCCTTTCAGTTCTGCTATCTAAAAAATGTTTTCCACCTCATTTTTCCTGATCATTTGTTCCTTCATACATATTCTACAGCCAAAGCCCCGGGTTGCTGAGCGCTAGGGAGAGCTGATAACAGGATGAGGTGATGTTCGGGAGAAAAGGAGTCAGCCTCTCCTAACCTTGTTAGCCACAAAAAAGATTTTCAGATTTCTATCGACTTAGGAATGAAGTCTATTGGAATTTGGTTCAAACCTGCATCTTGCATCAGTGAAAATGGGTATTGTGATTGCTGTGTTGAAACGTGTGCTCAAATGCATTGGGAGTTTTATACTATGTTTCAAACTTCCAGATAGATAATGTCAGAACATTTCTGAAATGGGATACTAACATCAAGATATACCGCGCCAATCAACAAGCATCAGGCAACGCAGAGCGTATGACTGGGGATCGCGGAGGCTACTAGAGAATTTCCATTTCCATTCCCTGTGTCAACAGCGTGGTAACTTACCTCCTAGATTGCTTTATGGCTTCAGGAGAAATTCTCAGCAGGCTCCCTGTGCTCTACTCAGCTCAGTGTTCAAAGCCAAGGAATTAGATATGTCGTAGTTTATGAAACTGTTTATGAAAGGATCTTTTTTGAATGGTTCAAAAATCCAAAAGGAGTCAAACTTTGACAGTTTAAGACAACAGCAAGAGGGTCATAGCAATCTCCCCAGTGCAGCCGTAACGCTGAGGCTCTCCAGGTGGAAATGCAATTTCTTTTCCGAGAATTTCTTCCAGCCTATAATGCTCTGTTTGAAACTTTTGCCTTTTCGAACGGATTTCTTTACTATGAAGCAGCTAACAAAGGTCACATTATGAATATGTTTCGGGGATGATATCATTTTGATTAGATATGCAAGAGTCTTCTATCCTTCCCTGGGATGTCATATTGTAACATTTTCCATTATTTTAAAAAATCATGTAAGTTGATACTTTTTCTGCAATAAGAACTTGAATTTTGTGGCTTATTTTCTTTGCTGTAATATGCCAGCACCGTGGGCATCATTGCGGGGAGTAAATGACTCTTTCCCAATAAACCAAATGCCTAAAGAAGCCCCTGGAGGAGGCAGGGATGTCCATAAAAGTTGAAATGGATTTCGTAATATGGTGTTCAATTTAGTATAATAAGTAGAATTCAAAAATAGTCTAATCTTCCAAACGAAAATACTTCAGCTACTAATCAAAGTTGGGAGAGGGGGTGACTTTGTACCAGAACCAAACATACACGGCTTAATATACACAGAAACATGTTTATCAAATTATATATTTTCTTCCATTTAAGTCATTAGTTACCTGAAAAATTGGAGCTCTCTCTCTCTGCTTTCTCTCTCTTCCTCTCTCCTTTCTCTCTCTCTCCCTTTCTCTCTCTCTCTGTAAGCGTGAAAAATTAGCCCCTTAAAGACAACTACCAGAAAGCATTTATCAAAAGGCCGACTCTTGGTTCTGTGGTTTATTGAGAAAAGGTCCGTGTTTGCACTTTTGCAGTTCTACCACAAAGATTCTCAGTAACAGAAAATATTTCAGAAATGATACCAGTAAGCTGACATCATTAATTGTTCTCTAATCCTGGCCATTGCTGTGAAAAATAAAGCACCAACGTTCAGCATTGGATGGTACAGTGAGAAACTGTTGAGAAGTTTGATGGACGACATCATGATGCCCAGGAGGGGAAGTGGGCGTTGGGAGGGAGATGGCAACACCCGAAGAACGGGAGGAATGGGCTCTGGGTTCCTGTACCACTGGGCTGATGAAAAATCAGCATGGGAACGAGAGAGCAGGGAAAATGAAGAAAGATGAGGGGCCCTCGATCCACAAAGGCATTAAACTTGTGGTTTCGACAAATGCAGTGCTTGTAAAGGATGTCCCCAGAAATCTAGATGATCTAATAAACACTGCAAAGTGCATATTTACCAGCATAACGTTTATAAATCTCATTTTGGAAACTGAGGGTTTGTGAGTTTATTTTGAATTATTTTAAAAAATTTTATCCCTAAACTTTTAATAACGGAGAAATGAAAATAATTGGCACATAATCTGATGCAGTTTAATGATTACACTTTCATAAAATGTTCATGCATCCACATTTGATTTCACTCTTAAGCAAAATGATCTTTAAGCAGTCAGTAAAATTATCTGAATGTCTAATTCAATAGATATTTTGGTAATAAGGTCTTTAAAAATGCTTTAATTAGCAATCGAATGCCAATTTTTCTAGGTGTGTTCCCTCCTCCCTCCCCACTCAGGGTCATTAGCCACATCCAGCGTTTTCAGGCTGTCCCCAAATTCTTTGTTCAGTGATTGGAACTGATGAGTTGTAGCTTCCTTTGAGCCAAACTCTGCCAACAGACTTCAACTTGCATTTGTATGGAGCCAAAAATAACCTTCAAATAATTAAGTTCCTCATTTTGTTTTGGTGGCAGGGAACAAGAAGACAGAAGTGGCAGCACAGTGCCCCGGGACGAGCTCCAGAGATGGACCTGGAGGCGGGAGTGTTCACTTACTTCCACTGTCTGCTGGTTTTGTCTGCACGTTTCTTACCCATGCAAAGCCTCAGTGTTACTGTCTGTAAAGTGGAAACTATAATACCCAACTTACCTGGACGGTTTGCAGCTGATCGTGACAATATGAGTGGAAATGTCTGTGCCACGATAACCCCCTCACCACAAAAGGGGCTCAAATTATTGGCTTCCGCTGGAAAGGATTGCACAACACTAGTTGTAGAATCTTATAACACTTACATACTGCTTTAATGTCGTTCAAAATGCTTTCACATCAATCACTGATTCTTCTCATAATAACTTCAAAAGCCAGTGTTCACCTCTCTCCTGATGTCCAGGTCCAGTATCCAGAGGCATAGTTTGCATCTCGTGGAACCTGCCCTCCCTCTGAGTGCCAGGTCCTTGTGAAATGTCACCAGCATCCTAGCTGCTCTACCCTGCTCCGACCCTTGGTGCAAACTGCAAGCCTCTCTTTGCAACATTACCCTGTCATGTAATTATTTCTGCAACTAGAAGGTGCTGAATAAACATTTGCTGGAAAAACGAGCAAACAAATGAATGAACCGGTGAAACAATTCAGCAGAATTGAGGATTAACTTCCACAGGCTGGGATGGTCCAGGAGGCCTTCCTCGAGGGGTCGGGATTCAACTTGGAGCAGAGAGGGAGTGAGGCTGGGATGGGACTCAGGAAGAAGCAGAGGAGCAGAAAATCAGCCTAGAATGAAAGCAGGGATGCTGGGGAGGGATGTCTGCAGTGATCAGTAGTGAGCCAGTGCAGGTTCTTGAGCCAGAGAAGGATGTGGGATATAGGTCTAGGGTTTCTAGCTGTGAAAAGCTGGTCACCCATGCAGTCAACCCAGGACAGAACTGACTCTGCAAAGCACAGCGGATAGGGACAATGGCCAACTCATTCCAATTAGCAAGGAAAATCTTCAGAGGAAAGGCCTCAGATAATGGATATTTTTTATAGAAAGCTTTTCTCCCCAAATCTATGGGTAAAAAAAAAGTATGTGTACTATAGATGTAGTAAGTAATACAGTAATTATTGGCCTTTGCTAACTTATTATTTATTTTTAAAAATTTTTTTGGAAATCAGGACTTCATCTGAAAATGACAGCTCCACCATGCGATGGAAGGGTTTTCATCAGAACTGGCCTGTCCCCCACTGCCCACAACTCCAGTGCAGACTGAAAGCTGCCATTTAGTCTCGGGAAGATGTCTCTAAGCTGCTGATAATGTCAGAGAAACACTGTTGCTTTCCATCTATGAATCCTATATTTTGACTTCATTTAATTCTTCTTAAACTGAGCGAGCTTATTAATATGAGCACTTTGTGGGTCCTTATAAACACAGAATTAAGTAACCCCTGCTTTTTCAGAAATCTGTGGACAATCTTTCCCAACTGTAAAATCATTTCCATTTTCTAACCATCAAGTTTTCAAATGGATTTTGTAAATGTGCAAAAACTCAAAGCAAATCTATTAAAAAAAATGTCAGGCTGAAAATAAGGAAAATCAGAAAGGGAGAAGGGAACACAATCTGTCAATGCCCCACCGGCCTTCACAGCAGCCCAGTTCTCGTGATTAACCTACAACACTCCCCATAAACTCTAAATCATTCTCACCTTCCCAGGAGTTTGTAAGTCAGACAATTGTTAAGGGGAGCAACTCATAATATTACTGCAAAATTTCACAGTTGAAAGTCAAATAGCAACGATTCTGCTTTGCCAGCCTGACACCACCTTGACCACGCGGATGAAAGTCCCTGGGCAGCGCACATGCTCCACAAAGCATGGAGGGTGACGTTGGTGCGAGCGGATTCTCAGTTTAAAATGTGCTAGGACAGGTCACAGAGAGCATCGTGCACTTTTTCTCAATCAAAATTCCATACATTATGATAGCCAGAGAATTAATGCCAACAACGACACAAAACTCCCGCCGATTATGCTGCGTATTAGTCTGGGTTCTCCAGAGAAACAGAGCCGATATATATCCTGTTGGTTCTAAGATACACACACACACACACACACACACACACACACCCTTATAATAAAACATATTAAATATGTGTGTGTATACAGTCATGTATCGAGTAACGATGGGGATGTGCTCTAAAAAATGCATCATTAGGTGATTTCATTGTTGTACAAACATCACAGAGTGCGGTTACACAAACCTGGATGGGGCAGCCTCCAACACACCTAAGCTGTGCCATACGGTCTATTAATCCCAGGCTACACACCTGCACAGCATGTTACCATGTCGAATACTGCACACAATTGAATGCAATGGTAAGTATTTGTGTATCTAAACATATCTAGACATAGGAAAGGTACAGTGAAAATACAATGTGAAAGAGAAAATAGATGCGCCTGTATAGGACACTTAGCCATGAAGGAGCTTGTGGGATGCTGCTCTGGGTGAGCGGTGAGTGAGTGAAGGCCTAGGACCTTACTGTACGCTGCTGTAGACTTACAAACACGGGGCAGTTAGACTACACCAAATTCATTAAAAAATTAAGTAATTGAGCTAGGATGTTATGACCGCTCCGATGTCACTAGGCAACAGGAATTTTTCGGCTCCGTCATAATCTTATGGATCACTGTTGTGTACAAGCTCTGTCCTTGACCGAAACGTGGCGAGGTGGTGCATGAGTGTTTATGTACATATATAAAATAAGACCTATATAATAAGATGCATATCTTATTATAAGGAATTGCCTCATGTGATCATGGGGCTGAGAAGTCCCAAGGTCTGTAGCTGGCACTCTGTAGACCCTGAAGAGGTGACGGTGTAAGTTCTAGTCGGAGTCCATGGGCCTGAGGACCGGGAGGGCTGATGGTGCAGGTCTAGTCTGAATCTCGGTTTGAAAGCAGGAGACCTATGTCCCCGCCCAAAGACAGTCAGGCCGACTTAGGCTTTTTTTCCTATTCAGACCTCCAGTGGATTGGAGGGGGTCCACCCACGCTGCGGAGGGCAGTCTGCCTGACTCGGTCTACTGATTCAAATGTTTCTCACCCAGAACCATCTTCACAGACATGCCCAGGATAATGTTTAGCCAAATATCTGGGCACCCCTTAATCTTTGCTAGCTTCAGTTTCCTCATCTGTAAAATGAGGGTTATACCTCCCGTGGAGGTGTCCGGAGAGTGAGAGGTCAGAGTGTTAGTGCACCGTGCCTGAAAAGGCGTGCAAAACTGTCATTCGTTCAATAGTGCACAGCGGTTAGCGTTTGAATTATTACAATCCCAGCCTCAGAAGTGAGTCCTCTTTCCAAAGAAGTAGAGATCCAGTTCATTCCACACACTGCTCACTAAAGGAGTCATGGTCTCTGAATGCCAAAAACTATATAAAAATAAACAGTCAAGTTGACACATAGCCTTAAAGTAAGAGCTGCCATTCAGATATCGAAACGTGTGGCATTACCCTCCTAAGAAACACTCTGCGCTGCCTGTCCTCTCTGAGCGAGAGCCCACGCGCTAACCGGCACCCCCGTTCTCTCCTCTCACGTGCCCCGGTTCTTCCCGCTGCGAGATGAGCACCCTTCGTGGGCGCTGCAGTGTCGAAAGCAGACTTGAGCAGAACGAGGAGGAGAAGACGCGGCCTTATTTGCTGCCCACCTCCTCCTTTGTCCATGCATCACGCATTTTGGAAAAATAATCAACTTGCATTTGGCTGGCGAGAAGGAGACGATAAATGTGAACATTTCAGGGTGGCAAGAGAATGACGTTTAGAGCTATTTGTACACGAGTGTCGTAATGACAAGTGGAGCCAAGGAGTGACGACTCACTGACGGGGGAGGGGGCAGTGAGTGCCGTGGACAGCGACTGGAGTCCAAAATGGGGGGGGGCGGATCTAAGGAAAGCCGGTGACCAGGAGTAGATGAGATGAGCTCAGAACAGGAAGGGAACCTCCAGCGTGCAGCTCCGGACTGGACCGGAAGCCGCAGACCTCTGGGAACTAGCGTAGCTTGTGCCGAAGGGGCACCGTTGGTCCCTCCTTCTCCATCCCTGCTAAGGGTCCCTCATCTTTAGCCCAACTCTTTCAACTATTTTTTTTAAAAATTTCCCTCTCCCCCTCTTTTTTTTAGTTTTTAAAATTGTAGTAAAATATACATGACATGAAATTTGGTGCATGGTTCAGTGACGTTAAGCACATTCTCATTGTCGTGCAACCGTCACCTCCCTCTGCCGCCAGAACTTTCTCAGCTTGCAAAGCTGAAACTCTGTCCGCAATAAAAACAGACCTCCTCACCCACGCTCCCGGCAGCCCCCGGCAGCGCTCGCTCTGCGTCTGTCTCTGAGAACTGGACTGCTCCGGGCACTTCATGTGAGCGGACTCACGCGGTGTTTGTCTCTGTGTGCCTGGCTCATTGCACCGAGCATCGTGTCTTCAGGATTCATCTGTGTTGTAACACGTGTCAGAATTTTCTTCTTTTGCAGGCTGAATGTATTCTGTTGTGTGTATATACCCCATTTTGTTTATCTATTCATCCATCAGCGGACGCGTGGGACGCCTCCACCTTTTGACTATTGTAAACAATGCTGCTGTGAACACGGGTGTGCAAATATTTGTTCGAGTCCTTGCTTTCGATTCTTTTGGGCACGCACTCAGAGGTGGAACTGCTGGATCGTGTGGATTCTGTGTTTAGTTTTTGGAGAGACTGCCGTCCTGCTTTCAGTGGCAGCAGGAGTGCGCGGGGCTCCAGCTTTTCTGCAGCTCTTGGGATTTTCTGCTTTTTTGCCGTTAGCCATCCTAATGGGGGTGGCCCAGCTGCTGCGTGTCCTGCCCCGGTATCCAGGCCCTGGACTCTGTTCCATGTCTGCACTCGTCCCTGGCCAGTCCCTCCAGCCCTCGGGCGTCATAGAACATCCGTGCGCTGACCGCTGGCAGATCCGTATCTCCAGCTGAGGTTTCTCTCTCTTAAAACCCAGGCTCCTCTCTGCGGCTGCCTACCAACTTTCCAGCTTTCCTTCGGACAGCTAAACATTTCAAACTCCACGCTTCTAAATCCAAATTCCTGATTTTTTCACACCCCCCCGCCCCCCCCAAACTACTTCACCCACAGCTCCCCCATCTCAAGGGTGGCAGGTTCATCCTTCCAGCGGGCGCTGCCCTTAGGCCTAGGCCAGAGGGACCCATCGGCA
Source organism: Avahi laniger (assembly GCA_963575035.1). Taxonomy (NCBI): domain Eukaryota; kingdom Metazoa; phylum Chordata; class Mammalia; order Primates; family Indriidae; genus Avahi; species Avahi laniger. Next base: position 104,519 of record CAUYSK010071343.1, on the reverse strand, counting down.
GGCTCCTTCCCTAAAGGACCCCTTTTACTGAGCCTGCACACACACACACACACGCGCACACACACACACGCGCGCACACACACACACACGCGCACACACGCACACGCCACTTGTCATTGCAATGCAGGGCTGGGTGCTGACAGGGCAGGAGCCCCCCAAACATTCACCGTCAAGCCTGACACTACTCAGGCCCCAGGAGCCGTCCCCACCTCGTCTGCCCTGGGCCATAGTCTCACGCCATGGAGGTTTGGGTTGGGGACAGTAGGGGGCGTTGAGCAGGGAAGAGCAAGAGAAAGGTGTTAACTTGCCAGATCCTTCTTTTAAGCAGGGAAGCAACAGATTCTTGCTTAATGAAGTGTTGCTGCCCAGCAGCGGGCAGTGTCCACGTTCCTGTCTCCCTGCTCCGATGTCTGACGGCAGAGGCCCCCGGCAACGACAGGGCAGGTGGCTGCTGGGGACCATGGCTTGCTATACTACCCTGTGTGTGGTTTCAAACCTGCCTAGACGTAGGTCTCAGTATAACCTACGTGAAGTGAGATTGTTTCTTTACGTAAGCAACACAGCCGTTGCTGCGCTGGTTACAATGCCCGGTAGAATCACACAGAGTTTCACTTTTACCTAAATGTTTCATAGGACTTAATTAAACTTTCAAAAATTTAAAAAAAATTTCAGCTTTAATTAAATTTAATTCTATAATTAAAATGTTTTGTTTTTTAATTTTAGCAGTTAATTTTGAATGTTTTAGAGGCAAAATAATTTTTGAAAACATGACAAATTATATAAACTTTTTTATATTTGCATTGAATTTACATTTTTAATAAAAATACAATCAAAATTTGTACACTTGAAAATAACTTGATTTGGGGTCCTTTATCTTATTAATGATACTAAAAGAGAAATTTATGTGAAAATCTTGCTTATACAACATAATTGATGATTATACTGAAATGAGGCAAGAAAAATAAATTTTATGGAAAAGTACATAGCAATTTATGAATTATGGATGTCTTTATTTTTTTACTTATTCAAACATTGCTGGCCCATGAATAAAACCCCCAGACACGTGCAACGAGCATTCAATTCCGTCACTGGTATTTTGCCAACTTTCAGCCATAAAAAACCATAGCTTTTCACATATTTTTTTGGTTTCATCATTATGAAAGCAAGAGGGTAGCCAATATTTTATTTAAAGGTTTGTTGGCTCAATTTCTACTTTCTAAATATTTAGACCTCGTGTCTGTGGCCTTCCAGTCGTTCTCTCCCTCCAGGCCCCATGTGTGCTGAAGGGCAGAGCCGCCTGCAAAGACCCAGGACCAACAGGACGCGCTTGACGCCTCTCTTTCTTCCACACCTCCTTCAGCACGGCAGGGAGACCTGTTTGCTGGCGCTTCAGGTACAGGCAGAGCTGACCCAAGTCTCTCCTCCTCTGCACCACCATCTGTCACCTGCTCACTGCGAACAGCCACACCGTTTCCATCCTCTCTCTCCAGCCTCTGCTCAAGCCCAGAGAGGCTTCCGCATTCTGCCTCTAGCCTCCAGCCACCCCGATCACGTCTCCTCTCCTCCTCTTCCTCGCTCCCCCAAACCTGACAGTCACACAACCACTTCAGGGCTCTAGCCCTGGCTGTTCTCTCTGCCTGAGTGCTGTTCCCTCTGACGCCTTGGCTAACTCTCTCACCTTCTTCAAGACTCCGCTTACACACCACCTTCTTCAGCAGGCTTTCCCTGCTTCAAATTGCGCACGCCCATCTACAGCCCTCCCCGAGTCCCCATCCCCCAAACCTGCTCTAATTTTTTCCTGTAGCCCATTTTACCTTGGAAATCCTCTGTCACTGACTTAGTCATTGCATGTGTTTCCTGAGCGTTCTCCCTTAAATGCAAGCTCTATAACGGCAAGGACTTTTGCCTGCTTTATTCACTGGGGTGTCTTGGTATATGTTGATGCTTAGTAAATAATTATGGAAGAAATGAAAGTGGGCAAAAGTAAGATCAAAGCTGGTAGAAGCGGCTACGGGGGATTTGGGATCACTCTTCAGTGGGTTTGAGCAGAGTCCCCGGAGCAGAAGCACCTGTCTCCAGACAGAACTTGAAGTCTAGCGCAGAAGCAGACACAGGCATCCCTGGGCTGGGTACTGAAGAGGTCTGAACAGAGGGTTCCCAGGGCTTCAATCCTGGGATGTTTGCCAAGCCCTGGGCTGGGCTCACTCTCTGTGGGGTCTCAGAGGCCCGGAGAATGTGAAAGTCTTGGCTGAAGTTTGCAAGTTGCCAGCAAAGGGCCCTGATGGGCGCCTGGTCTGACCATGAGGCTGCTGCTCTTGCCGTCCCATGCCAGACCCCAAAATGGAGATCTGGCCCTCTAAGTCCCAGGGAGACCCTGGTCATGAGCAGTGGAATAGCTTGAGGAGGAAGACACTTTTAGGCCCTGCTGGTCAGGTGACTTGGGGTAGAGAGATACCGGAAGTTGGGAGAAGGCTCTCCCAGGACCTTCCTGGCTGGGCTCGGGCCAAGCCCCAGATTCCCAGGCAGCCACCCCCATCTCAGCCCCTGCTGTGACCTCCCAGGGTGGCCAGAGCCAGCAACTAAAAATCCAGGACACTCGGTTAAATTTGAATTTCACATGAACAACAAGATTTTTTAATTTAATGTGCCCCAAATATGGTATGTATTGTTTATCTGAAACTCAAAATTTCCTGGGCATCTTGTGTTATATCTGGCAATCCTACGTCCAAAGCATTGGCAGGGGCAGGGGCAGGTCTCTAGAACCCATCTGCAAAGTTCTCTCCTTCCCCAGCCTGGGGGTGCAGGAAGACCCTGAGGTACAGCTAACCCCTCTCATCAGCTCCAGGTAAGCAAAGCCCTTTCTTTTCCCCTCGGCGGCGAATGCCGCTCCTTTCCCACTGCTGGGCTTTGGCAGCCAAGGCTGGGAGGGGCTCGAATTCAGGGCAACTTCTGAAACATCAAAAGAAGCATTTAACTTTTCCCTGGGCAAGGAAGCCCCAACTCAGGACATAGTCAGTCTGTTCTTCCTGGGGGAGAGAAGGAAAACTCCAATTATGTCTCTCTCTCTCTTTTTTTATTTTTTGGCTGGGAAGTTCGTAGCAATGAAAAAGACAAGATACCAGTTATTTTTACCAATAATTAACCCTATTACACCAAGTTTCAAAGCATTGGATTATTATGGAACATATGTAATGTGAAGTCTATGCTGAGCATAATTCAATTTTGGATGATCCTGAGCTCACTGTATGATTCTACCAGACCTAGTATTCATCTTATCACAGGGCGAGCTCGAGTGCATGACCGTGGGTTCTCGAATCACAGTAGGAGTGGTGGGGAGCTTGCCCTGCCAAGAATGCCCTGTGGTCCAATCACCCGTATCTAAAGTCCAGCGACGGGAACAAGTAATTTCTTTCTGACCGTTGCTTTCTTTAGCAGGAAAAAAATATGCATTTTGCTAATCAGAAATAAGCTCATGTTGCACAACAAAATGGTGCTTCGTCTCATTCCCCCAGGGACCTGCAGCATTTTGGTTGAGGCACAGTCTTCACTGACCGTGCTTTCTTTCAAGGTGTGGCCTACTTAGCTGAATGGGCAGAGCACATCTATAATTAGAATTATATGCAAAATGAAAAGAATCTTTAAGGAACATCTCTGGGTCCTCATAGTCTTAAGCATCTGTTGCCATGGAAGCCGGCAAGCAGCTCCAAAAATCTGGAGAGGTAGCGGCAATTGCCCACTCGCCGCTGCAAGGCCCCTTTAAATAAAGTTGCCTTTTTCTTTGGATTCTGAATAAACATAAACCTGGGTTTTTAGTGCAAAATCCTGATTTCAAGGTTATTGATGCCATACTAAATTAATACAGTCTGTGCGACAGCACACACCAGCCCAGCAAAGCCAGGGATACTCCTGTCTTCTGAAAGCCTGACATTTGTTTTTCATCATGAACTTAAAGGTCAGGAGCTACAGATGGATCAGAGTACCTGCCTGAGTTTACATTTACATGCATTTTATTTTATTCCCACATGCGCTTTTTATGAGATCCATCACCAGAATAAAACTGTAGCACTCCTGTATTCTCTAGACCGGCTAAACTAGGAGAGTTGTCAAGCTGCTATCTCTACATAATTTGAATTAAAATAAGAAATATATGCTGATTTGATATTTCAAAAACATCAGCTTTAAGTTTAACATTGGCTAAAACTGGCCATCGCAGAGCGCACGCACATGTCTCGATGTTGCTTATTGGTGTAATTTTGGGGGCGGGGAGGGTTGACGATAGAATATAATTCTGTTGTGCATTTTTTATTTAAAGCCATAGACCTCTCACTATCCAGCTGATCTCAACATGATTAGCCAATGATCAATTCAGAATTGATGGGAACGCATGCTTGCTTTTCTTTTTCACAAGTGAATGTTTCTGTTTGTTTGTGTTTCTGCTCGAGGCAAGCACAACACCATGCTATTGTGTTACTACGGCAGCCTTCTTTTTTTGTGATACCAAATAACATTTTATATTTTTACCAAAATACCTGTGGAGCTGACAGAGCATGGTGCATTCATTTTCCTTGATTTTTGTAGTGAGGGAAAAGGCTAGCATGAATAATTCAAAAATAATGCTGAGACTGTTAAGATTTAGTATTGGAGAGGTCATCACAGCTGGGAGAAATGAGCTAGGAGACTATTACTATTCTGCGATCTTTGAATCTCAAGGTGACATCATTATTATTTCTCTGTGTCTACGATGTGGTGCTGCAACCAGCTCATGGCTGGGTTTCTCGCGTCGGGGAGAAAGATCAACTACACACAGACCTCAAAATGTGAACCATAAGCATAGTGCCCAATAAAACTGTCATTAACTGTCCCCACCATTTCAGCTGCCTGCTTCCAGGGCAGGCTGCTTTAAAAATGATAACTGACATTGAAAGTTTGAATAAAGAGCATTCATTCTAAAGGGAGCCATTTCTTAGCCACATGACTCAGACTCTTTAATAACACTTGCTAATTTCAGTCCAAACTGCAAAAAGTACCCTAACGATGAGCTTAGCACGGAGGGCACTTGGAAGAATGAACACAAGCCCCGGTGTCCCTTCTGGAAAGAAAGGTCTGTTCCCGGATCGACACCAACCACCAGCGCTCTCTAGCAAGCGTAAAGCAGTCCCACGCAATCCTATTTAATGTATTCCTGTTTTCAACCAGAAGCAGAAAGATATCACCAAAACATAACATGCATGCTGGAGTAGTGTTTACAGCGCTTCTCTCGCCATTTGTTACCACTACATAATCAGTGATAAATCTTGCTTTCTCCGGAACGGGATTAAAAAACACCTCGACATTCAAAAATATTAAAATGGAATAGAGCTATTACTTCTGCAAAAATCCCTTTTTTCTGCCCCCAAAGGGTCCCTCCATGTTTAAAACATCTTTTTTACTTCACAGAATTTTACAAGCCTTCCCACCAGCTTACTTTTTAATTAAAGTGTTCCTGTTAGTGTCAGGACTCTGAAACATCGTATTGGGTTGAAAGGTTTAGCAGTTCGTAGTATTTGTGATTTTTGGAAGAGGGGATATAACAACCCCACAGATTTCTTCTTTTAAGCGATGTAAAAACATTTGAGTGTGTGTCCTGCTTCTCTAACCCGTTCCCACACGGCAGCCGTAGCCCTCCAGGCCCCATGACTCCTAGAGGTAGTGGCTCACAAATGACACTCCGCAGCCCTGCATCTGAAGCCATGCTGGGTTTTTGAGTTTTGTTTTTAGGGTAATTTTGATAAGATGAGTTATTTCTGCATCTGCTGTCCAGTGACTAAGGAGTCTCTGCTTAATTTCCCTAAATTTTATTTAAAAATTTATAATTTGGAATTTATCATGAAATGTGAAGTCAAAAAGAAATATGTGTGTGAGAGTCACCAGTGGCTGCCTTCCTAAAAGGCATTTCTCCTCCTCTTCCATCTGTCTTTACCTCCCTGTCTCTCCTTCCTGTCTCCTTCCCAGCACCCACATGGGGACTGCGGAAAGCCACACCCGGGACTTGCGCCTGAGGTTGCTCATGGAAGGGTGGAAGGAGTCAGAGTGGTCTCAGAGTCACTGGGCCCCTGACCGGCCCCTCCTGGAACTTCTCTTCCTCCGCTTCTGTCTGTGCGGGAGAGCAGTGCCTTGCTGAGCCACTTCAGCCGTGTTCCTGTGTCCTGCATCCAAATGCATCCTGACTCACAGGGCGTGTGCAAACACACGGTACACTGCCGGCAGCTCCACAAACGCAGGGGTGTGTGATGTCACCGACTGCCAGGCTCCGTGCCCAAGGCCATGGTGACTTAGGGAAGGCCGCAGTCAGGGGAACATGCTAGGTTAGATGTGTTGGAGATGCCATTGGTTGGTAATGTTTAGCTGAGAGAAACACAGAATTCATTCTTTTCAAAATAGCAAAGGGAAATCAATGGCATGGAATACAAGAGGAGTTGAGGATAAAGGCGTAAAACACAAGCAACGTAAGTACACGCTCACGGCACACAACGCGTGTTAGGTTTTTTTAATCTACAAGGACCATGTTTTAACCCCCTGTGTTCTGACACTCAAATTCTCAGAAGCTCTTCTTCCTCGAGGGAGCCCCGAGCGCGGTGAGCAGTGCCTGCGGCTGCGCCCAGCCCCGCCGAGGGCTTGCTCTGATGGCTATCAGGGGCTCCGCACGAACAGGCACTTAGTCCTGCTGGAGCGTCCTGTGGCTGCCAAAACAAATGACCACGAGGTGTGCGGCTTCAAACAGCAGAGATTTATTCGCTCTGAGCTCCGGAGGCCGGAAGTCTGAAATCAAGGTGTCAGCAGGGCTGGTTCCTTCCCAAGGCTCAAAGGGAAAACCTTTTCCCTCCTAATTCCTAGGGGCTTCAGACAAAGCTTGGTGTCCTTGGGCTTGTGGAGGCATCACTCCCATCTCTGCACTTGTCACCATGTGGCTGTCTTCTGCCTTTTTATTTCTTCACGTAGCATTTTCCTCTCTGAGTCTCTGGCCCCAAATCGCCTTCTTCCTACACAGACGCCCGTCACTGGAGTACGGCCTTCCCTAATCCAGGGTGATCTTCTCTTGACGGCATTTGCAAAGATTCCATTTCCAAATAAAGTCACATTCACTGGTACCAGGGGTTAGGGTCTGAGCATCTCTATTTGGGGGGCACAATTCTACCCACTATAGCCGCTCCTTGCCAGCTGAATGCCTTGCTCCTGGGGCAGTGGGGTCCACGGGCCACGGAAAAGACTTGCCCTGGCGTGGTTTTGAACACCCACAGCTGCCCGCCAGGTGTCCAGCATCTTAGAGAGGATTTCTACAGTGCCGTGACAGGCATCCAGCTTCTCCTGCGCCTCCCCACACAGAGCCCAGAGCCGGCGCAGAGGGAGTGCAGAGCCTGTGCAGATGCTCTCGGGCCCTGGTGCCGCCACGGGGGCTGCCTTTGAAGTTGGCGGCAACTCTCATACTGCGGGGACAGAGCAGAGCAGGGAGACCCAGGCGGACTCTGCTCTCCCCACCAACACCCTGTTCAAAGAGAATAGTTTGGGCAAATAGCTTACCAAATAATGAATGAGCGGCAGGGGCTGGGCCAGCGCAACAGGAGACTTGCTTGTAAGGGCCCTGTCCCCTCCACGTTCTCTGCACCCTGCCCACGCCCGCTGAGCTGGGACTGAGCCAGGGAGGGAGGTGGCCCCTTGTCTTTTCTCTTTTTTTTAAACATTTAGAGTCTGTCTTGCCATCCTGAAGATGCTCTGTACTGATACAGGTGGAACACAAACGGGTAGCTCACGTGCTCACCTAAGCCTGCAAGAAACGGGAGGTGACCGCGTACAAGGAGCCCGGCTTTCCTTGGATAAGGATGACTTGAGCACTCCGAAGGCTTCTCTCCCCAGGCTTTCAGAGGCTGTATCCCCCTTTGGTCCATAATCACAGCTAATGGGCTGGCCACAGAGGCGTCAGGGGCATAAAATGGTCTAACACTACATTGACTATAAATAGCAAAGCCATAAGTGACATTACTTTGCAGATAAGAAACAATCACATCATTAAGCAAAGGTGTTTAGTGTATCAGTCACCCTAACTTTGATTTATTGCAAGGCATTTGTCTGTCACCAGCACAATGGAAGCTATAATGCAGCTCAAGGGTTTAAAGAGAAAATTAAGATGAATATTGCTGCTAGCACTTGGGTTTGCACAGATGCAAAATGGGTGGGCTTCCCTTGCTGCCTGCAGGGCTGGCCTCAGCCCAGCCTCCACGCCTAGAGGCTAAGGACCGCCTGTGGTGGCAGAGCAGCGAGCCCTGGGGGCTCAAGGCGGGGGTGCCCAGGGCAGGAAGAGGTGACACCAGACGGAAGAGCTCCCCACGACCCGCCCTCTCCAAAGGGAATAATGCTTCCAAACGGCTGGAGTTCCCCTTTTATTTGAGACTTTACACCAAAAATACGAAATGGAAACGATGATCAGAGATATTTTGACGAACACGGTGTTTTAAGAAGCAGTCTTGTTAAACACAAGTGCTCCTGTATTCAATTCCGTTCTAATCTTACATAAAGTTTTGGAAACCTACTGTAAGTCAGGCTCGGAGCCAGGCCGGGGAGTGTGAGTGGGCAGGTCAGTTTCTGTTCTCTGGGAATCGCAGTGCACAGCGGGTCGTGACTGTTGGGGGGTCAGCTGAGCCGGAGTGAGGACAGTGTGATCACTGAGACAGGTGGTGTAGGAGGACTCCCAGGAAGACACATGTCCCCTCCGGGTGGGAAGATTAGGAAAGATAGGAGGGAGAGGAGGGTTTTAAAGGGCCCTGAAGGCTGGAGAGGTTCAAAGGCTACGACTTGGGGGGGTGGGTGGCGCTGGAGGTTTTGCAAGGAGACGCTTGTCCAAAGACATGGGGGCTGGCTGGGTGCAGAGTTCACTGGCCACGTGCAGAGTTGTTGGGGAGAAAAGTCTAGAAAGACAATCCAACAGCATGAGGAAGGGTCTTGGGTGGATGAGTGAAGAGGTCACAGTTATTCTGATGGGAAATGGGGCCCACGAAGGCTTCTGCTCTGGAGGGTGTGCACAGCCAGACTTAGTGGGCGCACCGGAGGAACCCTGCCGCGAGGGGAACAGCGATGCGCAGAGGCTGGTCAGGTGGAGGCCAGCGCCCAGCCCAGCCCAGGGTGGCGGGACACACAGCCCTGGGAGTCGTCTCCATAAGGATCATGAGGGAGAAGGAGTTTTTCTATCGAGACTGTTAAAAAAGAGACACTAGAATTCATGTCCCTTTGGACCTGTGGTTATTAGATGTCTCCTTGGAAACACAAATGAAATGCTATCTAGTTATGAAAATATTTCACTTAACTTTAAAACAAGCGTCCATCAATCATGATAATCATTAAATCAATCAAATCATTAATAATCATTTTATCAATCAATCGATAATCATTAGATCATTGAGCCAATCAGGCATGAATAATCCCCACCCCGTGCTGGGCTGTGCTGGGCCATGTGGCAGGTGAAAGAGCAGTCTGAGTGGGTCCCTCCAAGCCTCCAGCTCCCTGCAGAGTTCTTCCACTCCGGCCCACCTGACACATCCACCTCGATGCCCCGGTAGCCGGCAGATCCTGGGGAAGGAAACTCCATTTTCACCCTTAGGAGCAGTCTCAGTACTCAGGATATCCGCGTGTGTATAGTGTGAGTTTAGAAATGGTAATGCTATCCCAGAAAAAAAACAAGGAAACACCTTATTCTTGAAGATTTGGGTTGATAAAAGACATGATTTCTACACCACTACAAAGTCTTTTAACCACTCGCCTAAAAGTTCTATGAAAATCTGAGTAGCCTCTATGGCTCATTTTCTGTAAGCAGCTCTTTCAAAGGGACTGAGCTATGGCGTTTCACTGGAATCCTTCAGATCAAACAGTCCCTCAGCAAACATCAGGAATAGCATCGGCCCAAGTGGGGGCCCCTTTGCCAATATATGGCCAGGGTTTGAAAGATGTCACCATGACCTGCACTCATCCCACCCACGTTACCTGAGAGTCTGATGTTCTCAGACATGCTGGGGGTGCAGCCGTGGAAATGCTCTGGGGCTGCAGGAGGGGCCGGGTGAGGCTGGGGGCCAGGTCACCTGGCTGTGCCTAGGTCAGTCCTGGCTTCAAGCCCCACAGCTGGAAAAATGGCTGCCAGCTGTCAACCTCTGGCTGGAGTGTGTCTCCTCTTACTCATGGAAAGTATTTGACCGGGCAGTGTAGACCCCAGCTGGGTGTCCATTTAGCACGTCCTAATTAAGGTCTCATTGATTTTTGCTATGTCCCAAGAATATGCTAATTTTCGACAACCTGAACGTCCATCTTTACTATAAGTCAAATATATTCAGGTAGATAATCTTCCAAGTCTGGGGACTTTTGACAAATGGTAAATGGGCTGTTTTCTCTCCGTAACCCACATGTTCTTCTGTCGCAGACCTAGTGAAAACTCCGCTTCCAGTGCCCTGGCTGTGGGATGAAAGCATCTCTGTGTGGTTTTCCAGTACCGAACACCCAGCGCCCTTCCGGGAGCCTCTCCCCTCCATCAAAAGAGGAGGTGCTTCCCCGAAGTGCCTGCCGGCCGCACCTTCCCTTCCTCTGCTGCTGCGAGCTGCTGCCCTGCGTCCTGGCCAGTCTCGCAGGTGCTGAACTCAGCGTGGGCTTCCCCGTGCCCCACAGCAGCCCTTCCACCTCCTGGACGAGCCTCCCTGCTTGGATGAGAAACAACGCTGCTTCCTTTGCCTAAAACGTGGAAAAGGGAGGGGTCACGGACATCCGAACCCGAACCATTTTCTGGGATCCCTCCTTGAACTGGCTAAGAGAACAGAACTTTGCATAGTTGATCATCGTGAAGCCAAACAGCGAGGGGTGCCAGTGGGACCCACCTGGGAGACAGGGCACCCAGACGATGGTATCGATATAAGAACACAGGTGATTAACCTTCGCTGAACGCCCGTTGTGCATCTTTCAAGCATTGTGCTAAAGGTGCTGTGTCTATGATCTTATTGGATCCTTCTGACTGCGCCGGGCAGTGTGGGCACCGTGATTATCCTGTTGTCCACAGATCCTAATCAGGGGTGCAGCAATGTTCCAGGGCCTCAGGCTTAGTAAGTATCAGAGCTTGGATTTGAAGGCAGCTCTGGCTGACCCCAAAGTCACAGAGGAGATGGATGAGTCTCAAAATAAATTCCGGGCATTTCTAGGTGTGGTACTCCCACTTTAGTGGGTGTCAGGATCACCTTGGCAGCTCGCAGAGAATGCAGATTCTTGGGCCCCACCTTCAGGGGGCCTGATCCCATAGGCCTGGCTGGGACCAGGAATCTGCAGTTTCGGTCAGCACTGCTGGGGATCCCGACACTGGCATGTGGCTCTGCAGTGCTGGGACTTGTCCGGTCCTTTTCCTCTGACCTCAAGCTGTGACTAGTGGAGACAAAGTGTGGTCCTTGACTTCTGGCCTCCCAGACCCAGCTTCCTGGCCCTCCCTTTGGCTCTCTCTGAAGGCCTGCTGCGCCACGACTCCCAGTGGTGTTCCAATCCTACTTCTCTGCAAAGGGGAAGCCGGGACATACTCTAAAATCACTTCCAAAGCAGAGAGGTTGTTGGGCTGCAACACCCTGGAGACCCCCACTTGAATTAATAAGATGTTATTGCTTCTCACTGGAAGGGTTTAGGTTGGGCTTCCACAAGGGCCTGACGGCAGGCTGTCCTGGGGATAAAGTGAGGCTGGTGTTCTCGGGGGTGGTCCCATTCACCGGCCACCTGAGACGACCTTGTGCAGTCAGCACTAGGAGTGAGAAGGGCGGGGCAAGAGACACCGGAGCTCCTTAGACCTACATCCAGAGCATCCTTACCCTGGATGGAAGTGGTCTGGTTTTCCTTGTCCTCTAAGTTCGTGGCTCAAGAGTAACAGGCATGACCTGGCAGGCTTGAGAAGGGAGACCAGATGGGCAGAAATTCTGAGGTGCACACAGGTGTTCACGTTTCTCTGCAGTCTGGCTCCTTCCCGCCCTTCTGTTGCTGTTGTCTGAGTGCTTCACAGGGTACTCTGAGGACCACTTGCATCAAAGTTACCTGGATGCATGTTAAAGGCGCTGACTCCTAGGTCCAGGTGTAGGCATACTGAATGGGGTTTCTGGGGTGAGACCTGGCTCTTTGCATTCTAATGAGCTCCCCAGATAACACTGACACTGTATCACAGGAACACATTTGGCTGCAGGAAACAGAATGCCTGACCAATGATGGTCTTCCCTAAATGAGTAGAAGTTCCAGTTTGTGAGTAGAATGGGTAGGAGGCGTGGGCCAGCGTTGGTCCCCCTTCTTGGTGTGTCAGCTTTTGTCCTGAAGCTTGTTGCCTCGTGGTTGCAAGATGGCTGCCACAGTTCAAGACAGAGTCCCCTCTAATCAGGAAAGGCAAAGCTGCCCCAGAAACAAACAGCCCCTACCCCATAACACATTTTTGCTTAAACTTCATCCACCAGAATTAGGTTTAACAACCACTTATAATCACAGAAGAGACCGGGAAATGGGGAAGAGCATTGGAATGATAGGTTTGGGCCCATTGTGATCTGTCACCTGAAGCCAGAGACAAAAGCTGGGACCTGCTAGAGAGTGAGGGGGCTAGGCGACCCATGGTGTCTGCACAGATGTCCACTGGAATCACAAGGTCGCCTTCCACACAACAACAAAAGGCAAGATAGTGGTTTACAGACCACCAGGATATGAGAAGGGTCATACAGGAATATGCCTCCCCCATGGCCTCTGTTCTTGCCCTAACATGCCTTAAATAACAACTTTCAATCCACACCTGAGAAAAAGCCTCCCGAACCTTAGAACTTTAGTGATGAAGAGGACCCTTTCCTTGGGGAAACACGAGGGCGGAATGGGAGATGAGTCTGCTCCGTGCCCGCAGCGCAGGTGGGAGCGTGGGCCGAGGCCGGTTACGGTGGGGTGCGCGGGCTCGCTGGTCGAGGAAGCTGTCTAACGCGGGCCCCCTCAGAGCCTGGGAGGGAACACTCGCCATGTCAGACTGACACACCTGGCAGGTGAGGGAGCAAGAAGGAAACCTCAGCAACAATGGAAAAGGAACCTGGAGGAGTGACAGAGGGTGAGCTTTTCTCCCACGACAAAGCAGCGTGCAGCTCCGAGTTTCAGCGCCAGGACTGCTTCTTGAAGGGCTTTCTGGGAAAACTTTCATGTGAGTAGAATGTCAATTTTCTAACTTCTGTGTAGAAGCAGGTGACAAGAAACATCAGTTGGTGGTGTTTCATATCACCAGTGATTCAAATTAATGTTCGCCTTCCTTCCCTCCCTCCCTCCTAATTCTACAAGCCCCACTTCGCATCCAGTGGAACTTACATTTATTTGTAATCTCGCTGCTTACACTCCACTGAACAATAAAAGAACAATAAACTTAATAAAAAGCCCAAGTGATTGGAAATTGCTCTGGGAATGGCAGTCCAGTATGAAAGCTATAAATTTACTTGTGTGCTCATGACAATGTCAGCTAATTTTTATGAAAAGCCCATCACAGAACATGGCACCAAAACACTGTGATCACTCGCGTGTCAGCCATCAGACTTCCCCTGATAACAAAATAGAAAATGCATCATAAAATGATGTTTCAAGCCCCAAATTCATCTTGAAATGCTCACTCTATCCAGGAACATTTCTTTTCTGACCCTGTCTTGCACCTGAACTTTGAATTAATCATTCCTTTCCTACACTGTTACACAATACCCACTGGTACCGTTGGGGGTGGGGTATCCAGAAAACAACCACCAGAAACATCATCCCGCACGACAAGCTAGATTGGCCCACTTTAGTGAATCTAAGGTAGATATAATTAGGCCAGGAATAACAGCAGCCATCAAGGAGCCTAAAAACTTAATCTGAACACCATTATCTGTGACAATACGCTTTTAAATAAACCACTGGGGCCCCTTTCTCACTGCGCATGGCCCAGTGGGAGTACATAGTCCCTGGGTCGTCCCATGGGGGATAAAAGGCTAAGAAATCGGGCTTCCTTTCAGTGTTTGAAAATATCCTTTTTGCCTAATCATTTACGACGGTTTATAACCTGCTCTACAGATCCCCAACTATTTCTCATGTTCTAGAAAATCAAGTTGGTTAAACAAATAAAATACTTTAGCCAGATGATTGAAAGGGAAAACAGCCATCTTAAAGAAAAATGCTCTGTGTAAATGAGCAAAGTCTCAGCAATAGTAATTTATCCCCCGGCCACGGCGAGTTTGTGAACTTTATGGCCGTGAGCTGAGGAGTGGAGCCCATCTGTCCTGACTTCGTATGATTCTAATCATCGATAGATAACACTCTAACATTTATGGGCACCCGGGGAGGGAGGGAAGGGCAGGGGGAAGAGGAGGAGTTTAGAACTAACCCAACGATAGTTGCCGCGTCCCTGGTCCCCCCTAGACGGCTGACTCCTCTCACCTCCCTGGGTCTGGCACCAAGTCGGGGTCCGTGGACATTCCCGGAATACTCTTTGGCTGAACGAGGAGGGCAGGCTCGGGCAGTGGCGCACCTTGAGGACTTCGGCGGCCTAGCGGGAGGCGATGGGTGTGTGGGTGGCGTGAGGAGGGGCTCAGAGCAAGGGACCCCAGTGCCCGGAGTCTTCTCTCCACTGGGGAGCGCTTGGCCTTCGCCTGTTCTGCAGACGCCCGCTGGGGACCAGGCCCGGGGCTGCCGAGCTGCTCACTCCAGATTGGCTAACGGGCTAACGCTCCTCCTCTGGGAAAAGGGCTATGTTTGGAGCCAGTTCCCAGAAGTCCTGCCCCGCCCCTGACCAGAGGCACAACTCTAAATCCAGGAGGTAGCAGGAGAACACTGAGCCAGGCTCTGGGGGCAGCTGGAAGGGTACAGCAAGCTCAGGAGGGGCCCAGCCTTCGGGTTTCCCAGGGGACCGCTCTCCCACAGCCGGCCCTAGTTCTGCGGAGTGGGGGATGCGGTAGACAATGGCTGCTAGACCACAAAGGGCCTTATTTTATTTTATCTTATTGTTAGGGTGACACGTGCTATGACATGTGCTACTTTGTTCCCTCTGCCGCTACTGTGCCTCTCCTTTCCAACACCACACTCCTGCTTACCCTTCGAGGACGAACTAAAACACTGCTTCCTCTGGGAAGCCATCCTGGGTCCTTCCAGGTAAAACCCATCTGTGTACTATGTTTGCAGAGCCTCAATCGCATCAGATCACAGTTACCTGAGTCTTCACCTGCCTCCCGCCTAAACTGAGGGCAATCTGGGCCAAGTGCCCACACCTGAGCATCACGGCGTAGCCTGTTCTCAGCAGGGCCTGCCGCAGTGCAGCGCTCAGTACGCGGTTGTTTTCTGAGTGGGTTGAAATATGACTTACTGTTACGGCATGGTTTGTTTCTTTCTTAAGTAAGCTTTAAAAAATGGGAATCTTCATTTCCTCTGCAAGATGGCATGCAGCTTGCAATTTGAATAAGGAGCATATTGTATACAATCAGCTAAAAAAAAACCTTGGTGTTTATTTTTTTGGAAGTGCACTAACGTCACACAAATAAAATTAAAGCCACTTTAGTAAAGGCTGAGAGTTAATACTAAATGAATCAAGTCCTAGTGCTTAGCAATACAGCAATTTCCCCCCATTTCAAGGGTGTTTAATACTTAAAGGTTGGTGCCTCTGCATGATTAATTACCAGGATACGCAGCAGGTTCGTCTGTGAACATCCATTTATTGCAAGTTAGGCTGCAAGGGTTTTCTCCCTGTAACATCACCAACTGTAGTGTTTTCTAATTCCTACAGGAAGTGTGGCTTAAACTCTCCCTGCTAAATTTAACTCAATCAAGGGAGGAAATGTGGAGTTCCACTGTCCTCTGCAAAGCCATTGACTTAACAAATTTTGCATTATTTCATCAGCCCAAGATCACATTATTATTGTAAACTAGATGCATTGTCTATTGCTTTGTTTTATCTTCCAAGCTATAGAATCTCACAAGTCTTCGTTTTAACCCAGTAAAATCCACTTTGGTCTTTTGTGTACAAAAAGAGGCATTTAGCGGCAATCATTAAAAAACGAACATATAGAGAGATGGGTAACTGATTTATATTCCATCCCTGTGTAATTAAGAGACAGCTTTTGATTTCAATGAAATGACAATTGCGTAATGGATTTTGAAAGCAAGATAAATATGAAGAGGCGGCGACATTTATGAAGTACACAGGGAGAGATGCGGTGAGATTTATTTTTCAAGTGATAAAACGTCATCCAATCACAATATTCACTTTTATGGTTACAATTTGCCAAATGATCTCAAATCTTGTTAATTAAAAAAGGGGGGAGGGTGACATGGCCAAAAACATAAGCGATGTCTTCTGTGCTTTGAAATGGAAAGACACCTGCTGATCTTAGGAACAACCCGCCTAGAGGAAAGCAATTGCTTGGAAATATCTAACCAGTGAGTATTTTCTCATTCATTGATTGTCCTTGTATATACCTCTAGTTACTAAAACTCGATTTATAATAAACTATCAAAATATCCGAGTCTTCCTTTTTTTAAAGTTTCATATTCTCTGTACTTGATTTCTAGAAACTGAAAAAAATGAACTGTTCTACAATAATACAATTTTTTTTTCGGGACCAGAGAGTTAAGGGAGACACTCTGTCTCTTACCCAATGCTTGGCTTGAGTTTTTAAAATTAAGGGTTTTTATCTTGCCCACAATAAGTATAAGTGTGAGGATGAGAAGGGAGACATCTATTTTGGCTCTAAGCCAGTGCAGATTGGCCAAGAAACAAGTTTCCTATAATTTGAAGATCTGCAGTAAAAAATGAACCTATTGTTTTTGCCAGCCTTTATTTAGCTGTTTGTAATGAAAAAAAAAAGTTTCTATATTGCTTTCAAGAAAACCATTCTTATAACTTTCAATTCCACAAGACAGAAAAGTTAGTCATGGTGAATAAATGCACAAGGTTTCTCCATGAGATTTCTGCTTTGGTAGTTCCAATGTCCCACAGCCGTGTTGATAACACTGAGATTGCTTGTCTCCTAGAGTCTAATGCCCACCTTTTAAAAATAAAAAATGTGCTCAGACTCACTGAGATAAAACTAAAGAAAAATAGAAGTGAGTTTCATACCTGGTTCCACTGCAGGAATTGTGACCTATCTTGTTTTGAATAAGGTTGATGAGAACTAATCTCTGAGTTGAGCACAAATCAAGGCATAACAAAGAAAACAAAATACGACCTCATTTTAACGTAGAGTACATCATGAATGCATGCGCAGATCGATACTTGGACATTTTTATCTTTCGACTTACAGAATGGCAAACTTGGGGCACACACTTAACTTAGGTGTGGTGGCAAAGACTGCTAGCTGTCCTCCAGTACCCACTGTCACCTCTTTTGCCAGCAATGACATTTTTAGGGCCTGAGTGCCTAGAATGAAGATTGCATCTCCCTCTGCCCTTAAAGCTTGTTGAGGCCATGTGACCAAGTTCCAGCCAACGGGACGTGGGCGATTTCCTAGTTGTAACTGTACAGGGAGAGGTTAGGTCCCCCTCCCTCGTTTTCTCCACCCCGCCGGTTGCCACAGGTGCAGGGCAAGGAGGTGTCTTGGACCAGTGGCAGAGGGCAGTCCTTGGGATGGAGCTGTGATGATCATTGCCACTTACTGAGCACTTACTGTATGCCTTACATCAGTGATCTCACGACAACTTTATGAAGTAGACACTGCTTTTATTCCCATGTTACAGGTGAGGAAACTGAGGCACAGAGAAATGACATAACCAGTAGATGGCAGAGTTGAGACTTTCATCCAGGCAGTCTGGTGTCATGGTCTACGCTCTTAACTGCCACTCAATACCGCTCTGGACATGGAAGGGGCACCGGAAAGAAGGGCCCGGGTCCCTGCGCCGTGAGGCTGTCACACTGACCTTTCACCACCCGGCCAGGGCTGTTACTTTGTTTCTCTCTTAGAGCAGCCAAACCCATATCCTAACAAATGAAAGGACAGTGGACAGTGGACATTATTTGATTATAATATTTAGGAAGTCAGGCCAACCTGGGCTAAATGTCCACTTGAAACAACAGGACAAGAAACTCACAACTAAAAGCAAGTCAAACTACAACCAAAGTCTGAACCCCAATTCCAGGAGCTCTGACATCCAAGAAAATACATTTACTATGTTTCAATACAACCCCTAAAATCCAGGGTCTCATTAAAAGGAAAACTGTGCTCCCCTAGAAAAAGTTGCATGTCAAATAGTTTTTCCAGACTGTATCTTTCATCCTTTTTCCTAATAGAAAATAATGTGTTCCACTTCTGCTTAATAGAAGAATAGCCCCTCTTCAGGTAAAGGTAATATAAAGGTTGCTCCTTCGGGAACAGGGGTAAGGGAGATTAAAGCAATATTCAGGATTATTATGGCTTTACAACTACTGTTCAGAGCCATTTACTTTTGTTACATTTATTTTACCGTAAACCTTTTTGTTTTTTCTGAAGTTAGTGATTGCTTCATTTTTTAATTTGCCTGGATTTTCTATTGGCTTTATACCCCAAATCTTTGCCTGGAGTGTAAAACTTCTCTCAACACAGCTGCACGTCAGGAGACAAATCAGTTCCGTTTTAGTGGTCAGCATCCTTCCAGACTCTCTTCGCCCTCTTCAGTTCCCGGTAACATTCCAGAAGAAGGTACACGCAAGGTTGCATAACTGAAAACGCTGATTCCACCCTCACACTTGGCTGTCAGAGCCTCACACTTGGCTGTGTATAGAAATCTAGGCTGTAAGTAATCTTATCACTCTCTTGTCACCTAGCGTCCAGTGTTCCCGCTGATGACTCTCATTCTTGTTTTTTTGTACATGACCTAGTTCCTTATCATTGTTGCAGGAAACTTTTAGAATCATTCCTTTATTCCTGGCGTTCTAAAGTTTTATAATAATTCACTTTAGTGTAGACTATTTGTGTTCATTGGACTTAAGTCTCGTGACCAAGGGCCTTAGCTCTAAGGACGCTTTTTTAAAAACAATGCTTAATTATCTCCTAGTCATTGGCTTTGCTTTCTCCTTGCGACCCTCCTGCTATTCAAATGTTAGAGCTCCTTGATTAATCCTCTTAAGCTCCTTATCTTTTTTCTCCTATTTTTCATCTCTTTTTCTTTGTCCTACTTTCTTGGAGATTTCCTCAATTTTATCTTCTAAATCTCCTAGTGCATTAAAAAACATTTTTACCGTGATTTAATCTGCAAGAGCTCTTTATTTTCTGAATATTCCCTTTAAAAAAATAGCCTTATGTTTTTGTTTAGGGAAAGCAAAAGCCTCTCATCTCTGAGAATAGAAATTGCATGTTTATTTGACATTTTATGTTCACTCCATTGTCTGTGTCCTAAGAGTTCTTTGTCTCACCCTGTTTATTTATTTCAACCTCAGTCTTTCAAATTAGTGGCTTTCCTGAAACACTGAGACTGCTCGCTGTCTGTATGAGGCACTACCAGGCTCGTCGGAGACATGATCCGCGAGTGGGGCCTTGTGGCTAGTACCTTGCCATGTGACATGCAGGCAGCACTGGTGCCATGTGGTGGGACATAATTCAGCTCAGAGGGTCTCTTCTCTTGAGTGGGCCAGTTTCGTCGGAGAAGAATACCCCAGATGCCTATCTGGAGGTGGTAAGTTCTAAGAGCTGGGAGAAACAAACGAGGCATCTTACCATTCAGTATTCAGACCCCCACTTAACTTCCCACTTTCAATATGGTGCCTCATGTCCCCCTGCAGTGGCCTGCTGTCCCCAGCCCAGACACTCCCGGGTTCAACCCCTGCAGAGGACAGCCTCCTGTCTGTCTTCTGTCACGGAGGAGGGGCCTCCTGGTTGGGGGAGGGGAACTTGGGTCTAAGGTCTCTTTATTATCATTTTATTTTTTAAGGGACCTTCCAGTTGCTTCTGTTTTTCCAGCCATTGTCTGTGCTGATGGCTCAGAAGTACAAGTGCCTCCAAATCTAAGCCTTTCTGGAGTTCTGTGGCATAAATCAACCGACTAAGTTCTTATTGGGAAAGTAGGTTTCAGCTCTTTGCACTGTTCTCCGTGGTGCACTCATCCATCCGCTTTCCATCACCCACAACGCGGTATCTTTCCTTGTTGGCTGTCAGTCCCTATCCTGTGTGCTTGGGCCTTATGGGTTCATGACTTCTTATAATTCCGTTACTGTCATTTAGTGGTATTTCGGGAAGGAATGGAGACAAACAAGTGTGTTCAGTCTGCCATAGTTAACTGGAAATCTAGTTTTTACTCCTTATTTTTATTTAAAAATTACTATTTCTAATGATGAAAAATCATGAAGACAAATGAAATTATTTTAGAAATAAGTTAATTATTTCTGCAAGACAGAAAGAAGATATTATGAGGTTCAGTTCTGATTTTGTCTTTCGTCTTTTTTACTATAGTTAGTAGAAATGAAGTTCTAGTGACCAAGAGAGACAGTCATACTCCAGAATAGCTCACATGGAGGGTTATTTCTATTTATCTATCTATCTATCTATTTATTTATTTGAGACAGAGTCTCACTTTGTTGCCCTGGGCAGAGTGCGGTGGTATCATCATAGCTCACTGCAACCTCAAACTCCTGGGATCACCCAATCCTTCTATCTCAGCTGGGACTACAGGTGAGTGCCATGACACCCGGCTAATTTTTCTATTTTTTTTTTTTTTTTTTTTTAGTAGAGATGGGGTCTCACTATTGCTCAGGCTGGTCTTGAACTCCTGACCACAAGCGATCCTCCTGCCTCAGCCTCCCAGAGTGCTAGGATTACAGACGTGAGCCACCATGCCCAGCCAATATTTCTATTTATTATCAGTGTCTCCTTTGGTAAAGTGACACTTCCATTTGTCTTCAATTGGCTTCATTTTCCTATTTTCATATCTAGAGGACCCTGGGCCATCAAAATTGAATCTCAAATTTATTGACCGCTCTGACCTATGCTGTTTTATTTTACATTTTCTTTTTAGGACTAATTAGTAATGTGGTTTGGGCCAAATGCTCTCATTGGTTTAGATAATTCTTTCTTTGGGAGTTTCCAAGACTTATAGAATGTACACCTATTTTCCTAAAACATTGGAGACTATTCCTTTCATCAGGGGGTCAACTAGCATCAAAGGGACCGGGTCCTTATGTGGTCTTGCATGCGCCTGTGTTTGCCTGGGTGGTGGGGCATCCTCAGCACCTGCTCTGACAGCTACTCTTAAAACAACCCTGAAAAACACACTTTCACTTAAAGAATATAAAGCTTTCCTTGAGTGACTCTGTTTTTCCAGATATGCCATCTCAGGTTCACTGCATTCTAGCACCTTTCTTATGCCAGGAAAAGTTCCGTGTTCTTCCACAAAGATGCGACCATATGTACGGGTGTTCCTAGGGTCCCTCCTAGTAGGACCTAAACATTAGGTGCTTCAGAAATTGAATTCTTTGGTTAACCTGGGAGCAAGTGAATCTGTCTTTCAGAAAGTGGGTCAAGCCTCACTCCGATTCCTTCTCATTGAGGGCAGAAGCGTTTCTCTATGAATGGCGTGGCTTAACTGCGGGGCAGGCCAAGAAGTTGTTCTTCCTTCAGGAACCACTCGCTCTCTGTGGTGGGTGCACGAGTCCCAGGGTAGATGGAGGGTCTCGGCACACAGATGCCTGAGAGCAGCTGCAAAGAGGGAGAAAGGGAGGGAAACTGTTCATTCTTCATGTTCTTTGTTGGGCCAAGGTGTTACAAATAACTTCCTTTTCATTTCTGACATGTGGAAAGGCACACAGAGCGGATTTCCCACAAAACATCTATATTCAACAAAGTTAACGCCAGACACGACCAACTTCCTTTTATCATAGAAATGTCAGAAAACAGGAAGCCTGATGTATGCATGTAACTTACATAATTTATGTAACTGTCACTTGGGTGTTTCAATATTTCAAACTTCTGGGGTTATTCTGTCGTTTAATATTTACAATAAAAATGACTTGGATCTCCTATCCCGAGTACACTGGATAATTGTCACACTACCCAGACCCTAAGGGTTCTTGGGCATTTATGGTACTCCAGGCCACCCCTTGCTCTGACTTCACTTTCCCTGAGTTCTTGAGCGAGGCCTGTTCCCACAGCCTGCACCCTCCACTGGATAGCTCCCCCGTCCTTCACTGCCCCAGAGTTCGAGCCCGAGACTGTGGTGTGTAGCCAGCTCTACCGAAGGTTTGGTGGAAACAGAGAGTGTAAGTCACCACAGTATACAGTGCGATTCCTGCGGGCGCTTAGCCCTCGTTGTTCTAAGGATCCACCCATGCTCCCCTCCGCCCCCACAGGGAACTCCCCACAGGCACTATTTGACACCTGTCATTGGCCTTCTCTACCTTACTACAGCCTCCTCCTGTGACCTGTCTCCTCCTTCCTACAGCCCCTTTCTCCCCAGGGTTGGGCCATGCCCCCCATCTGCTGCTGCTGGAGTTGGCAGAACAGACCAGCTCGTTCTGTTAGGGTTAGGATTAGACTCTGTTTCCTGACCAGATCCTGTGGCCTCATCTCTCTCGACCAAAAGGCCTAACACAGTCCTTTTCTAACCAGTAGGACCATCTAGCCCTATACATGAATTTGCCAAGCCCTAGAAGTCAGAAGTTGGGCAGGCCATGTTTGCTTTAAATAGACATTAAATTTTCTTCTCACCACATTCTTTAACATATGGAGAAAATGTCTCTGGAATTGTCAGTGATAACATCTACCAATGCGTGCAGGTTCTTTAATGACGACTTTTCCCCGGCGGAGCATGCCGCAATCCCATTCTGCACACGTGCTAGCGAGCATCGGAGCCCGTTTCGACCCTGCCGTGGCCCTGACAATTTAGCGCATCTGGACTCGAGCGGCCGCTGTGGGCTCCCGGAGAAGGCATAGGATGATGAGGCTTTAACGAAAGTAGCTTTGTTTTTTTTTCCTTTTTAAGGAAAGAGTGTGATGTTGCTTCTATCGATTGGGTGGGCACAGCCAGTGTTAGGAGGTGACCTTGAAAGCAGGTGCTAAGAGGCGAGGGCGCGACAGGCGGGGGAAGCACAGCCGGGCTGGCTGAGGGCTGGGAGCTGCTCTTCTCCACCAGCTCTTTGGCAAGGTGACGCTTTCCAGGAGCCTGGGACTAGAGGAAGGACCTCACCATTCCGGTTTGTGCAAATCCCGTGCTGTTTTCCGGCCCTGGCTCGTTAGGAGACTCCTCCTGCAGCCCAGGCCCTTCGCGAGCTCTCTCATTGCATCCTTGCGGCAGCCCTTCCAGGCAGCCACCCTTGGCGTAACACCCATTTTTACGGATGGGGACACAGGCAGGATGGGTCACTTGTCAAAGGCCACACAAACAGTAAATGACAGCCCTGGGATTTGAAGAAGCCTCCAGGTATGTACTGTGTTGGTTTCAAAGCCTCTTCCCACTTGGGGGAACGTCTCCTGTGCAACCTCTGATGATAAATTCATGGTGGACCATGAGGGTTTATAATACCCCACTGTGTCTATTTGTATTCAAACCTGGCCATGTTTACAGTTTGGTTTTTAGATACGCTCAACTTTGGGAGGACAAATATTCAGAGAAGGAATGTCGCCCTGGGAAAGCAATAGTGGGGCGGACAGTCTCCACCCACTCCACGTGAAGTAGGTGGCCTCATTCTTCTCTTAAAACATTCTGCCTTTCTCCTCTGAGCTGCGCTTATCTTAATTTATACATAGTATTTATTTGCTTTTTGTTTTTTTCTCTGCTCCCCACTAGATTGCAGGTTCTACAAGGACAGGGAACAGGACTGTTTTTTCTTCACTAAATCTACAGCGTAGGCTGTAGGTGAGGGCATATAAATGACATGGAATAATTCTGGTTGAATGAATAAGCAGATTAATTTAAAAATCAGATTAAAATCCATGTCTCTCTCTGTCTTTCAAGATGTACCTTTGTAGTCTCAGGAGCTCGCTCAGCCCCACAGTGCGGCTTCGCTTCTGGCGAAACCGGTCAGTTCCATCAAGATTGTCCAAGATGCTTCTCATCTTCTTTCTTAAAATCGTTTGAAGCAAAAAGTATATGTAGTTACTAAACTTGATAATTTTTTTTCACTTATATCTTATTCTTTAGATTATTACTGAAGAGTTTTACTAAGTTTTAATTTTTACGGGTGAGGCTTCCTTTAGATTTAGTTGCAGGATGTAGTTTTTATTTCAATGAACTCTGTAAAGAAAACAAATCTATACCGACTACCAATCAAGCCTTAAGCCTTTCTCCGTGCCCAGCTTCCTCAGGCAGAACCTAATTGTATAAACTTGTTTAAGGAAACAGAAGAAAGGTGCTCTTTGATGGGAAATTAAAAAGTCATAAAAAGAAATAAAATATTTATCATCAGGAGACTTTGAAGAACGAATGTGTTTATAAACAGTAGTATGAGGTCAAATGTCATATTATATAGGCTTTGGTGCCTGTGACCCTAACCGTGGACAGTGTATTCCTCCCAGAAGCAATGTCCAAATGTATTGGACTCATTTGTGGCAAGTGACAGAAACTCAACTGAAGTCCAAAGACATTAGTTGGTTCATGACATTGAAGATCCTAACTCTGCACAGCTGGATCTAGGGGTCAAAGAATATACTAGGTCTTCTGTCTCTCCCTCCGTCTGTCTTTCCTAGGCTGCTGCCCGGCTTGGCTCCATTCTGCACGAAGCTCCTTCTCCAGGGCTTGCACAGGCCCCCACGGCAGCTCCAGACTCCCCTGGGTGGCCCTCCCCTGTAGGGCTTTGATGCCAGAAGAAGACAGAGGAAAGCAAGGCGTGGTCTCAGCATCCGTGTGTCAGCTTTCAGGGAAGCTTTTCATTGGCTGGCTTCTAAAATGTGTTTATGTCTGAACCACAGCTTGGGCTGGGGGTAGGGGGTGGGCTGACTGGGGTCCCATGCCCCTCTGTGGCAGGAGTGAAGGAATCCTTACAGAAGGGGCCAATGGAAAAACAAAGGGACACTTAGGTGAAGGCTCAAGGACACAGAGCAGGTGTAGTAAACTGTCACCTGCTGTACCCTGTTTAGGAGAATAGAAAAGAAAATAGGAGAAGGCATCTAGATACTGAGGCTGTTATGTAGAAAGTGCTCAGACATTGCTTTGAATTGAAAAGTAGGAGAAATAAAAGTATACCTTAAGAACATGCCTGCATTTTTAAGTACCCGGTAAGATTTGATTGCATATTTCAAATTTTATTCAAATAACTTGGATACAAATTTATTCCATTCTCTTAACTGTTGAAAACACCTAATGATTTATTTTCTCCTTTGAGCTCCTAAAATGTTTAGTGAATATTTTCTAATTCATTGTCCTGTTTTAGTTAAGAGTGTCTATGATCCATACTGATTTATTAAAACCTAGCCTTATGACTCCAGTGCTGTCTCTGACTTTTAATTTTGCTATTTATAATTTTTCATTTGCTTATTCATAATAAATCCATCAGTCGATATGTATTGAGTATTAACTATTACCAGGTATTATTGGAGAGGCTCTGAAGGAATTCAAAGATGAAACATACAGAGAGACGAACTTGTAATTTAACCAGATGATCAACAATTAAACCACTTAAAGGGCAGTGATCAGTAAAAAGTGGCCAATATGATATTATCAATATTGGGGAAGGGAGAACAAAATCCAGAAGCTTCATACACAAATTACCCAACAGAAAATTCAAATTCAGAGAAAAAACTTCACTCTAGCTTAGGTTTAGCCGAGATTATGCATGACCTAAAAGATTTGCGTTATGTACAAGGCAAGTTGTGTGGTGCAATAAAACGTTTTGTTCAAGTGATGTCAACAATCATTGGAATTCTGTAATAATGAAATGACTGATGAAAAAAGTGCAGATTACAAGAATGAACAACACTGTATTTGTAGAGTTCATAGGTTAAGAAAACATATGAGTGTGTGTGATCACATATTTAGCTCTAGCAACCCATGAAGAAATTGGCCAGGAAATGTCCTCACTGTTACAGCCCCCATGGAGTATCCGGGCAGAGATCCAGGGACTGAGAGAGGGGCAGGGAAGTTCGAGGAGAGAAGACGGCACACGCGCAAGGATGCAGGTGGTGCTGCCACCCCTGCGGCACCCGAGGCTTGATACTGCCAGGACCCTTCAAGTGCTTATGGAAAGCATCTCGGAGCAGTCCTTCGGGGGACCAAGGAGGAGCTTTTCTTCATTGGCTTCTGGCCCCCACCGGTCAAAGGTGGCCCTGAGAGTGTGACCTCCCCCATTCTCCTGGGGGTGCTTGCGTGGGCACCAAGCAGCTTCTCTTGGGCACCCTGAGACTGAAGGAGATGCTGCCATCGAGGACAGCCCAAGGTGGCCAAGGCCTGTGCACCACTGGAGGGTGCAGGCGTGGCTGGAGGAGGGCTGAGAAGAGGTGGGTGTGGGCAGGTAGGATGCATGGCCTGAGGTCCACTGACAGGTGACCAAAAGGGGCCAGACACCAGTTCCCTGGACTATCTAGAGGCCTTGCCTACACCTCACACAGCCAAGCTCTGCCGACAGGGAAGTAATTGCCATAAAATCAGAGGATATGCCTGTTTGGGTGCTGCACATGCCAATAGACAGCTTAATGCTGATTAATGTTACACTGGCTGTATTCTCTTGAGTGATGTGTGCACAGACAAAATTAACATAGTAAATATAAACGTTAGCGAATAACCAGTAGAGAACTGATTTCGCTATAATCTAAGATCCCACATTCCTGGGCAAAGAGCAGACATTCCATGTTTTAGTAAAACGAGGAAAACATTTTTGGTGGCTGTTGTAGTTGGTAAAACTTTGTACAATCTTCAAAAGTATAAGGTTCTTGCAAAAGAACCAAAACAAATGCAGCTATTGAGAAACGTCTGAGTAACACACCTGTCTCAGGAGTTAGGATGAGCTCTTTTCCACCGGTCCAGGTTGCGCTGCGCAGATACGCCGTCTTCCAGGGCTCAGATGAGGATGGAGCATGAGGGGGATGAGGCCCTTACCTTGAGTGCAAAATTTTAAAAACACTTAAAAAAATTTTTAAAAAAACTCAGCAATCAAAATTTATAATACTTTAATACAATATCAAGAAAACAAAATTAATGCAAAAAAAAGCCACCAGGAATCAAATATCAAAATTTTTCCTAAAGCTCACTGTCTAGGGATTAAAAATAATAACAATAAAATTTAAACAATTTTTCCTATATCCAGAAGCAGTATCATTGAGGTTTCTTCTTGCCTCAGGGCCCAGCAGGGGTTGACAGAGCACAGTTGTTGAATAACTTGCATTAATTTTTATTTTAAAAAATATTACATATTGATTATTTTACTTTTGGCACCCCCTGAAATTCTGTGCCCAAAGTGAGTGCCTCTCTCTCTTTATCCTGGTTCGGCCCAGCTGGGAATAATACCAGGAACTTTCTGGATCAGCAATGGATGCAATGCTGGTTGGGCACAGGATATCACAGGATTTATCTCGGATTAATCTTGGTATTCATGTCATTTGTTGTTTCGTTTTCAACATGCTCTACCTATGAATAGAAACTTTGCTTTTCAAAATTCGGTCCAAGTTCAGCCCTTCAACCAACAAAGGTGGCGTGATTCTACCGTCAAAATAAGCAACGGCAGAGCGGTCCCAGGTGGCCCGGCCAACCGTGGGGCGGCGAGTGGTGCACTGTCCATCCGTCCTGTGGGGCCACCTTCTGTCCATCAGGAGGTGGCGGTGGAGGGGTGGTCCTGGACTATGTGCTTGCCCCTTGGCGGGCGTCCTGCAAGGTGGAAGACGGCCTTCCTTAAACCCTGGGCACAAGACCAGGGGGAGGCCCGTGGCCAGGGCAGCAAATGGCTAAAGGTACCTCTCCAATGGAGAGAGGACGCCAGCGAGTGACGTCTGGAGGAAGCCAAACGAAGCCCGGCGAGTGGGCGTGATTGAAAAATGAGGATTCCCCGGATGAGAGATGGGCGCTTAGCAAAGGGCAGCCTGGCTCTCGCTCAGTGTGTCTCCCTCATGAGGGATGGGGTCATCTTTCACCTCCCTGCCTGCAAGGATGTGTGAGCACTGGGCCTGGCTCCCCGGCTCACCCCGGCAATGAATTTGCTGCTTCTTAATGTAAAACCGGCCTTTTCTGGTCATTGTGCCATTTTATTTACGGCCTGTCTTTGGGGAGCTCTTGATCAATAGATTTAGTCCCACAGTATATTTCTTCCTTTCAGTTGTTCTTGGTTATATTTTTAAATTACAGGGCTGCTAATGATTGTGCTGCTTGCCCTTGAGTGAACCTGGCTTTGGCTGCCAGGCGGCCAGGTTTTAAAAGCATCGTGGCTGCAGATTAATATTGGCCTCCCAGACGGGCCAGATTCTGGGCTTGGCTTCTGCTGGGAGATGAGGGGCTGGCAGCCACTGGAAGGGTGGTGGGGGGCATGGAGGGTGCAGCGTCGCTGGGATCGGTCCTCACTCTGGGCTCCTCCGTCTCTGTCTTGGGACTCAGAGTTGCACTTGGACAGTTAGAATCACTGAGGCTCAGATGTGCAACTCCCCTTCTGCTGTGTCCTCTGACGTTGCCAGGACAAACGCACAGGAATCTGCAACACGACACCCCACAGGGCTGCTGGGCCCAGGTGAGGCGGGAAAACGTCACCTTGCAAGGGGCAAGCGGGAGCCCGGTGCAGGGGACATTCCTGTAACAACTGCTTATTGGTCCCGAGGGGCCACAGCCAGGGGTCATGATTTCTGCCTCATTTGAGCACAGACGACCGAGGGGCAGCAACGGTATGACGCTGATTTGTGTGATTCAATTAAATTATTGTTTGCATTTTCATGCAAATAAAGATAAGTTCCTCTGGCACGTGAAATGTGCGTTTAATAAAAGCTGCGGCTTTGGGGCTGGGAACAGAATGTGTTAACTCGGGTTGCTGGGGGTGATGCCGGAGCTGCGTGTTTCCAAGAGCTTCGCCGACTGGAGCCTGGAAATTCCCAGTGATTCAGTAATTCATGGGCGAGGTATTCTCACACCTCCCCTCCGTTCTCCTCTCGGTATTCCACAGAGCAGCCTTATCTCCACCTATCAATTACGGCCGTATTAATTTATCTCCCTGCATCTCTCTTCCTGCGCTTGGTGGGGACAGGCTCACTTAAAATATATATATATTTTTCCCCCTTGCTGGAGGCATTCGTGAAACAAGGCTAATATTCGGCACTTGGGATTCGAGCCGCCACATTTCATGAAGTTTGGATGTATTAATGAACAAAAATAAGAGTGTGGAAAAACTGGAAAATTAGCAGCTGGCACAGAGCATGCAAACAGGAAACGGTCTGATTACGGGCACGGGTGCAAAATTAGTAAAAGAATTCGAAATTGTCTCATGCTCAGAGATTCTATTGTTTTCAAAGAATAATTCCATCTATTTTAACATTTTCAAGTGTAATTCCGTTGGTGACCGCTCTTCCTTTGATTGTGAGTGATGTTAATTGAAAGGTGTGGCTTAGCGTCTGTTTTGGCAGTTAGACTCACATCTTTTGTTCGCGAGCTCCAAGTGCTGGCTTTCCTGGCCCGCCTCCCTCCGCGTTTCTGTTTGGCGATGTGATGACAGACTTACAGTGTGTTTCCTTGTGTGTATGGTAACAGATGTTTATGTGAATAACAGACTTTTTTACGAAGGCACACACTTTATAGCCAAATACTAATTAAAAATAATTGCATGTAAGCATTTTTGTTTATTCCCTGTTGAGCATCTTTAATCATTCAAAATCACCTGCAGTTGAAAATTGAGGCAAAGATTTGATCCTGCAATTATAAGAGGCCATCTGACTATATATTAGGCAGAAATAGCAACATATTTGAGAAAAATAATATTAAAACGAGCTGAGTGCCAGGTCATTCTGAAGTCTCTTGTATACTGGGTCAAAATACTAATACATTACTTTGTTAAGCTAATAGGATTTTAAGGCATCATTCAGCCACCAAAACAACTGCTTCATGAATAATATCCTGTACCTGACACATTTTGTGCACTAACAAGCTCATTACAAGTGGATTTTAATTAGAGGCGTAACAGATGGTTCCCAATAAATATGGGCAGCGGTGACTCCTTGGCTTTTTTTTTTTCCTTTTAAAGACAAAAATTGCAGGTAATTGAGAGACTCAGAACCTCAGTTTGGGTTTAATAGTATGTGTTCAATTAAAACAAAGTGCCAAGTGCCAGGAATGTGACTCAGGTAGTTGAACACTGGAAAAAAAATAAAAAAACCAAAAACCCAAAACCAAAAAATAAAAACATAGAGTAAAAAATGCATTTCCTGTTTAGAAGTGAGCTTCCAGTTGCCGTGGCAGGGACAAGCCACGTGCAGCCCCGACTCACCACGGCTTTCTTCTTGGGGCTTTGTTTTTAAGCAGCGCCTGTCAATGCGTTATGAGGAATTAATAAGACATTTCAGAGTGTTCCTGAACTCCGGCACCGAACGTTCTCAGCACTGTGACATTTAGCAAACACATTTAAGCAGAAAATAAAGGGATGGTTCTAAACGCCACCGGTGCTTCTCTGCACACGCATTTTAATACTATTTGGGGACATGAGAGGGAAGAGAGAGCAGATAAGCCGGGCAATAAGTTCCACTCTGAGAGTTTTCATTTTAAATGGCCCAGACTTGACATTTGTGTTATGGGTGGGGTAAGGAATTTGGTGGATTCTTGCGTATGAAGAAGGCTTATGGTTTGAGGCATAATTTACATTTTTTTAAAACAAAATTATTTGCTTTTGGTGTAGAGAAAACCCTTATCTAAAAGAAATACTCCAATACACAAAAATAAGAGAAATTTAGAAATGACTGTATAACAATTTAGAGAAAGCATCATTTCATCGATTTCTCCTTTAAATATACTTTTGTTCAAGGGAAGAGGCGTTGAGAACCAACTCCCAGTTCCTAACGAGTGCTGGTGGCTTTGCGACTTTCTGCCTCCTTCTGAATACGTGGTTTTCAGAGCGACGGCATCTTCTCCTCTGGAAGCAGGTGCTCATCACATCAGATCGACAAAGGGTTGTTTAAGGAAAATAAAGAGATTGCAGTTTTCAGGGAGGCTCCTCCGCAATTTCAGAATTAGAAATGTAGATGACTGGACATGCTTTTACATTCCGACGGTGGTTTCCCACTGGCTCCATCCACCGTTTCTCTACCTTGCTTTCGAGCGGCATCTCTTCTTGCACACACAGCGGAGTTGCGTTTCATGCTCTGCCATTGCCTGAAAATAAGGCCACTTCAGGTATAAAATATTCCACCCGTATTCCCTGGGGCAGATAGCTGACACGCGGCAGCTCTTCAGACGGGGAGCCACTAGGCCGGCAGGCGTGGAGAGAGGCGCACACCTGCAGCACCGGGCGCCACAGCCTGAAATAGCATCAGTGAGAATGTGAGGGTTTTAATTTCATTAAGAATTTTTTTGACAGCATGACACCCCAGAGTCTTGTTCCAGTTGTTTCTTATCATTTAAGGAGGGGAGGGGACTAAGGAGGTGGGAAATAAATCCCTAGGCTGGACTCGTAAATCTCATTTTTAAAGGTAAGGAGCACCACTTGGTATTCATCCACTCACAACGAGCTTGCTCGAAAATCCCGTGGACATCTGTGGGAACGCGTAGCCGGTCGGGCAGGGCCGGACACTGCCCCACGTTTGGAACATGGGCTCGGAGGGCGTGCTGCCCGGAGATGCCTGATTTATGCGTGTCACTGGAGTGGCATGTTGACTAAGATGCACAGAAAGACAGGGGATGTGTCATTCTGTGTGACTTCAGAATGAAAATAACCCAGGCTTCCATTCAATAGATGGAATGGAGACGCCCTCGCCCATCAATAAGCAAGGGGGTGATATGAGATGTGGCAGAACCAGCCGAGTTCTGATCGGTGGGCTCCCCGTGCTCGAGGTGGCCAGGGTGCGTTTCCTCTGCCAAGCCCCTCTCACTTTCGGATCATGCGCCTGCCCCCGCCCCGACGGCTTAAGGTTGTTGACAGAGGCTACAACGCCAGCGCCTGACAGTTAACGACCAGTCCTTACGGCTTGGACAGGCTGCCCTGCCTCCAGTGACCAGGAGGCCAGCAAAATAGCGCGAGTTATTTCCTACTCTCGAGATCCCAGAATCACAATGCCCCTAGGACCTGCAGTTGTCAAGGCCCCTAGGGCTCGGGGCTGTCACCCTTCATGCTTAACTAGTTCATGAGGACTGCAGTGAAGATTAATAGATGCCACGGCCTGCACTGTCATCAGTGCAGAGATGAAACCCAGCCACACATTTGACAAGGCGAGTGGCCTGGTGACTAAAGAGCATTGGAGTGGAATTCGGGAGGCCCCGGACCTTTCCGGGCATTAACCTTGGAAAATCATTTATTTCTGTTCAGCGCAGCCCTGTCTTCTACTCTTCCCTACTGACTAAAGTGGGGCTATCGTACTGGGTTTTCCAGTCACTTCCAGAAAGCATGCATGTTGAAAACAAATGCATCAGAGAGTGAACAGCGAGTTCTTCTCTCTCCTTTTGTGAGGAGGCTTTGGTGTTTTTCTTACCTGGCCAGTCCTACATTTCTTGGTACTGGGGACGGGCTCTCGAAATGAGCCCAAGGCTTTGGACATTTTAGGTTTTCCAACTAAGTCCAGATGCAGCGTCTACACCAGGAGCACACCTGCTGACCACATTTCCTTCCAACTCAGAGACAACGCTCCGAATACAGCCCTGTCACTGAGGCACGTGGCCTCGTCCCCAGCAGAGCTGCAGCTACACTGGAGCAACAAGCCGGACAGGGAGACAGGGGAGAGGGCTCAGGTAGGTTTTTGCAAATAACCTTGTACAAAGGATGTTTCATTTTTTTTTTTTTTTTCAAATTTCAACTTGATTTTCGTGAGATTTCCCTTTGTTTCCCCGTCGTGCAGAGCCGAGCTGCATCTAATTTATCCATCCTAGAGGCCAACTGAAAAGGAAGTGCGAACAAATCCTCAAGTTTAGAAAGGGACACAGGGTTATATCTGAGCAGGAATTTGAAAAATGAAGACTGAGTGGTTTATTTCATCAAGAAGTCAGCCTGGGCTACTGTTCTGCGCCCAGGCCCTGTGGCACAGCCGAGGTGACGAGGACAGAATAGGGCCCTGCCCGGAGCAGCCTGTTCGTCGTGATCACACAATTGTGCTTGTGGCCCACACTGATGCTACACGACTTTGTTTGCCTTGTAAGTATTGAAACGTGCTTGGATCCATGTAGGTACACGTGTGCACCAACAACAAAGCTACGTAATATTTCAAATTCAGAAATAAATAGGGAGTCTGTCTATTTAAGGTTTGCCTCATTCATATTCATTCACTTATTCATTCATTCATTCATTCACGCTGGAAAGGGAAGCCTTTCCACAAAAACCAGGCGGGGTGGGGGGAACTCTCGGGCGCTGCCTGAGCACCGCTCACTGCTCAAACCTGAGCAGAGCGCCTCTTCCTCCTGCCAACTCATCCAAGGGGGCTGCCTCACTTCAATTAAGCTTGAATTAATTCTCGCTGGTTTCCTCTACAGAACATCCAGGTTTTAATTGTTTCACCTAATTACTGGACTGTGACCCAGATTTAAGACCTAACACAGGTGATAGGAAACGATGGGTTTCCTTTGATTGTGTTCAGTTATTGTTTCAAGAGCGTTTTGGAGCAGAATATTCCTCCTTTCTGCTACTACTTATTTGTGCGTCTGACCTTCCGGACTCAGGCTGGACGAAATTTCCCTAAATAAACAGGGACTCTCCGAATGCCTGTGCCTTACATTTAGCATCACGTTTGGCTGTAATTGTCCTTAAAGCCAGGCTACAATACTGTTGATCAAATCAGAAAAATCTGCGCTTGGATCCTCAACTTTTCTATCTACCCAAATTGTGCAGGGGGCTTAAAGAATAGAGACCTGCAAATTCTACAGATGCTAATTATAGCACTCATTTCTAGCTACATATTTGCATGCAAATATCAGCCTGTATAAATTTGGCATTGAAAGCACCCCAAGGCTCTAGTCTGGCAGATGGGTATTGGATCACAATGAAACTTAACAGTACCTGGGGGCTTTGGGGCCAAACAGAGGCTCTGAGCAACAGGAGAGCATCCGTCTTTCCTCTTCTGAGATGACAGTGTGGGCTTTATGCATTGTTCTGGACAGAAAATATTTAAGAGGGTTTGGAAAAACACTTTGGGCTGATAGCCAATTTCCCTTAATGTTCTACAGACAGTCTGTAGATCTTGGAAAGCAGGACATCTTTAAATCACTTTATTTTGCTTTATTTTAAGTTGCGGCGTATCGGCTAAGCTGGGGGGATAGCACAGCCCACTCCAGGGCTTCTCCGGGGCTCTAGCGGGAGGGGGAGGCAGGTGCTGAAGGAGGGCCTCGTAAACCCTGGGATCAATTTCCCATCTTTTCTTCCATGAGGAGCATTGCAAAGCTTTCTGGGCCTTATCCTTTCTTACTTTGCAAAAGAAAAACACTCATCCAGAATATAAGGTGAAATTATGCTTCTCGAAGACGGAGAGGTTTTTGAGAGCCTGTGGATAGGGCGGGTGGGCCGGCTGGGACCCGGCCTGTAGGTAGGCACGTGGGCGTTCCTCTGCAGAGAACGTGGGTTTGGGGATGCCGCACAAGGCAGTTCTTTCCCTGCTCAACTGTTTTAAGAAGCGGAGAAGTGCATAGCTGCAATTAAAATCAAATGACAAGATATTTGAAAGAAAAATAGGAGCAAAGGAAGGTGTTTGGAAAAGAAGAGCCCTCCTCCCCACCCTTGAGAAAAGGCATTCAGAGCTAGGGCAGCGGACACAGCTCTCGGGCAAGAGCGTATCACAAGGAGAGCCATGTTTTCTGCAGCTGTAATTTATACACTCACATTTTTGGAAAGGTTTCAATATCTCCGCCATATAAATGGGCTTCAAGGGTCCCCTGAACCATGAACTCAGTCTGCCTGGGCTTCCAAATCGTTATCCTGTAAGGTAGAAAAATGAACTTAAGAAAATGATACCCACCAGATTTATAGATGTCCAAGGAAATATATTACTCAGCGGCTTTGATTCTGTCTTATTTCCTTGAAAACTTCCTTGCCTTGAACTTGGTAAAGCAAACATCTCTGGTTTTCCCAAAGTCTTAGGTAAATGAATAAAACTGGGCAAAATACCAAGTGAGTGTATTTTAATTTGTCATAGTTTCCAAAGAAATTTAGCATAAAGTGCTAAATCCCCACGTGGCGCGCGGAGGCCTGCGCGATCCCAGACCCGCCCACCTCTCCGTAGTCATCCTCGCGCCTGATCTTCCTCCTCCCTGATTCTTGCTGAGCTCCTTTCAGCTCTGGGACTTCTGTGCCCTGCCGGCCTATTCTTGGGGTCTCTTCCTCCCGCACCCCCTTCCTGCTGTGCCAGCCTAGCGAATGCCAACGCCTATTCCAGTTTCAGATGGAGTGTCCGGCGTTCCCAGACGCGTGAGGCCCGAGTCTCTGCTGTCCCGACACGTGGGCACCTCCTTTCTGTCATCCGCACAGTGGTCCGAATGGCTGTCTCATCGTGTCTTCCTCGACTCCGAGCTCCAAGAGCAGGACCCGGGCGTGGTAGATATTCAGCCAAGAGTTGTGGAAGGAAGGAGGGGACATCGCAGCACCCCCGGATAGTAAGCTGAGACCTACGCTCAGGGTTTACTGTTGTGTGTTCGGCTCACTTTAATGCTGTTTGAAGATGTCAGTTGAGTAAAATGTCCAAAAACCGCCGTTGAGCGGTTCTGTAAGAGAGCAGTTTCTAAGAAGCTAGAGCTTTCTCCTTACCCCCATCCCGTCCCAGGCCCCATCCCAATAGCCTGTGCTGCTCCTGTCTCGGGGTCCCAGGGGCTCCCCGAAACCCACTCCAGGTGTGGTGATGTTCAATACGGGGAAGGTACTCCGGCATTCCTCATTTTGCAAAAGAGGAAACTGAGGCCCAGAGAGATTAAGTGAGCTGTGTTCAAAGTCGCCCAGCCAGTGAGAGGGAGGGTTGAGTTTAAGGCTGGGCTGTGAGCGCCGGGTGCCACCTCTCAGAAGGGAGGAGCACAGAGCGATTCTGAAGCCTTGAATGATTGTGCCAGGGGCCAGCAGGGAGCCGCGGCCATTGTCCCCCGCCCTGCTTTCACGTTCCATTCGTAATGATCTCGCCTCCAGCTCTCAGGGTCCGCTGGAAGCATCAAGCTGGAAGGAACCGGGGAGGGCTCATGGAAGCCGTGGCCCGGTGACAACACAGGCGACGGCTGACAGCCTGACACGGCGATGGAGACAAAACTCACAGGCAGTCTCGGGACCGCGTACCAGCGTCCCAAAATAGCTAGTCCTGCGTCGTTAAGAAACTTTCAAATTTCTCTAGATCCTCTCCTTCGGACGCCAAAAACAACTGCTGATTTAAAAACATTATTTTTCTTTAAAGGCGTAAGTTCCAGTCACATGGCAAATTAATTTCTCCGTAACCGGTGAAGGAAATAGCACGACCGGAGCCTGCCGAGTGCGCCAGACGGAAGTCTCCACCTCGGGCTTCATCCAGGTGCGCCACTGTGCAATCAAGTGTCACCTGCCTGTCCCCTCGCGTAGGGACTGATGGCTTCTCATAGTCGTCCTTCCCCAAATTCTCATTCTGTAAGTTTCTGTGCCTTTTCCACACTTGGCCGTGGTGTAAGGCCTGTGTGTCACCTTTACTTTTGTCTTGCCGGAAATGTATTTTTAGCCTTTTTAATTAAAAAATAAATAAAATAACATATTGTTCATGACCAGGTTGTCAAGAGATATTCCAGGAGCACAAAACACAGAGTAGGATACGGAACCGCCCAAGGAACAAATCATTGAGCGTTTTCAAGGGACGCTGCTAATTTTCTTTCAAAGGCTGGAAAAAGTTTTTTATTTTTTTAAAGATGTGCTATAATAAAAGTGAGTTTTAGATATAGACAAATTTTTATTCGGTTTTCACTCATTACATTTATTCATGAGTCGGGAGGTTCCCATTCATTAAATTTCACTTCAAAGTAGACGGCAAATGGCTGAAGTTTTCCTTCTGGATGATTTGACGTTGGGAACCGTTACCTTGGGTACAGGGTGTCGTCTTTGAGTACAGGAGCATTTCACATGCTCTTTTAATTTGTATTTAAAAGGGCAAAACAACACTTTCAAAGACTCTGAAACTAGCCCTGTCGCTTTGGAGGAGAGGAGCCAAGGCGCAGAGCCCTGGGACACCTCGCTATTCTGGAAAGAGACGGTGCCAGTCCTCTCTCTGCGCTCTTCTGCGTGATGCCCTTTAACCCTTTCTTTGGAAAACCAATACCTTGAACTCGTGGTCTTGGAAAAACACATTGTCTCTTCAGCACATATTGTCATTTGTAAAGTTATAAACATTTATATGAAAAAAAATTGAAGCACCATTCAGCTTTCAGTGAACTCCTGGTACTTGTCTTCCCAGGGTCCATTCTCTCCTTTCCCTTCCCCAGTAACCCCAATTTCCCTGGAGTCCCTGTGGCACAGGAAAGGGAACTCCAACCAACCCTGGCTTAGGAATAGAATATGAAACCAAGCAATCGTTGTGTACAACCTGGGGCCACAGCTATAGCTTTAGAGGCAGCCGGGTGGCCTACGCAGTCTCATCAGAGGGACTCTCACAATACTTGCTGGGCATTCTGGGCCATGGACAATATGTTGTGAAGAGGAGAGGGCTGGATCCTTGGCAACCATTTTGCTGCCATGAGGCAAGCCAGCCAGGGGAAGGAGCAGACTAACCAAGGAGGCAGAGCTGGGAAAATGACCAAAAGACCAAACCAGATCACTGGATTAAGCTTACCCCAAGGGCTGCCTGACTTTGATCTTCTAGGTGTGTAAAATAAGAATACTCTCTTCTTCCAGTTGGAATTGAGTTCGATTTCTGTTTTGTAATATTAAGGGTCCTGACTACGATTATATAAACTCATTTTCCTCACATGCCACAAGAGAGAAGCTCCCCTCAACCTGTGCTGTCTCTTTGGCTGTTTTTAGTGTGGGAGATAGATGGCTTTCTCTGTGTCCTCCTTACAGTTTGGTCTGGTTGACAGAATTCCCCAAAGTTTTGATCTGAGACAATAGGCAGGGTCCAACAGGCTGTGCTCCAGCACCCAGCCGGAACCAACACCAGCGCCTCACCCATGCTACCTCTTCGCCTCCAGCAAATGCAGTCTTCGCATTTATGCCTGGTTTTCTAATGTGACATCTTTTTCTTATTGATCTGAGGGTAACTTTGATATATTAAAAACTCTAATACTTCTTAATACATGCTGCAAAGCTGCCATCCTCATTTGTTGTTCACTAATTTTATTTGTTCATGAGAGTTTCTTTTTCTGTATGGAATCTTTACTTTTTTACATATCTCAAGTGAATAATATTTTTTTTAAAAAAATAAAGACAAAAGAGTGATGTGTGAATTTATTCAGTTCAACAATGGTCAAACAAAATATTAGCATTGATGACTTTTTCATTTAGGAAAATAAAAAAAGTGAAGATAAGGACAAAGAATAATGTAAGCAATGCCAAGAAATAAGATTTTAACATATTTGCTTCAAGTGTTTAGAAACATAATAAAATAAAAAAGTAAAGACAGGGTTGATCTCTTTGTTACCCACACCCAGGCTGATTCACCTCCCTCCCCCTGTGTAAAGAGCATAGTGAATTTTGAATGTTCCTATGAAGTCATGGAAGTATATTTTCTTAGAGATGTAGGTAACTATAAAAAGTATCTGGTATTGTTTGGTTTCCATTTAATTCATAAATGGTATCATAGTTTTATTTGGTAACTTGTTTAAATGCAGCATTGTTTAGAGATGTATTAAGGCTGATACATAAATATACAGTTTATTTTGAAAATTCGTGTATTGATGGATATTTAGGTTTTTCCCAATTGCGGCATTGCGAATAATGACGCGATAAGCTTTTGTGCACGTCTTTATGAGTTTTTCCAGGCATATACTGGCATGTGAAATTTCTGGGTTGTAGGATACATGCATTCTTGGTTCTTTTAGGTTCTGGTAACTTTGTTATCAGAGAGGTAGGTGATAGCCTGTTTCACAAATCCCTGCCAACATTTGATACTGTCAGACTCACGTTTTTGCCAGTGTGGTGGGTGTATTGTTTCTCATTTTGGTTTTAGTTTTCATTTCCTGCAGTATTAATGTGAATGAGCAACTTTTCCTGTGTTTAATTGACTCTGATTTTCCTTACTTGTGAAGAGCCTCCTTAAGTATTTTGCACATCTGTCTACTGAATTGTTTGTCTTTTTCTTACCGATTTGTAGGCCTTCGTCACACAGGCTCCTCCGAATCTCTTTGTCGGTTAAATCTGCCAAACTTTGTCTTCTTGGTTTCTGGATTTACAGAGGCTTTACCCATCCCCACAACATAACAATATCTGTCTGATTAATAATTATATTGTAAAATATTTAAATCTTTTAAACATTAGGAATTAAATTTAATGAATGGTATGAAGAATGTATCTGAATGCTTTCTGCTCAAACAGCCGATTTTCTGGGGTAGCGTTTATCAGAGTATATTTTTTCCACTGATATGAAAGGTCACTTTATAATATTATACAAATAAGCACATGGCATATGTGTATTTCTGAACTCCTGTCCATTGATATATTGACTCTCCTGGGACAATATTAAGGCATGTCAATAACTGCAGCTCTAGAGTGTATTTTGACACCTGATCGGATGAGTATTCCCTTATTATTGTTGTCTCTATGTGTGTCTTACCTGGTCTTATTTTTTCGATCCTCCAGTGACGTTAAGGGCCGGGCCGCCCTTCCGCTGCATTGAGGATGGGATGGCATATCGCGTTTCTCTGTCAGTGATGCATTCCATTATATTGAAAACACAAGAAAAGTTATTATATTCTTTTTATATTTTGGTGCTCAAGACATGAAAATAATGTGGAGAAGTGAGCTGTGAGCTGCCTTTGTCTCCTGCTGGTTCACGGCCCCCCGCCCCCCTGAGGGGCGACCAGAGCGCGGAGGCGCCAGGCTCCTGCCCTGCCGGGGAGGGGAAGGGCCGGCTTGCGGGTGATTTTTTGTGTTTGCCGGTTTCCATGTTTCTCAGGAATGACAGGGAAGGAAAGATCTGATAATTTCTACCGTGACTTTAGTTCCTTCAAACTTGAGCGACCGTTTCGTTAAGGATTCGGGTTGTGTTTACCGGCCACCGCTCACCTTGTGAACATGGTTATTTCCAAAGTCGCGTTTCCTCTGAGTCGGGACTTCGCCACAACCTCGTGGCGTTGTGTCCCGGAGGACCGCTGCAGTCCCCACCTGGCTCCTCCCTGTTCCTGCCCCGTCAGAGCGGGCCACTCCGGCGGGCTCTCTGCTCCTTCCAGCCCTGTCCTTTAGGAACCGCCAGCTCCCCTGCAGGTTCCCTGTCACCTTCCGGCAGTTTCTCTGTGGATTGGCCGTCGGTCCATCGGAATGCATCTGTCTTGGGACAAACCCACCCTACAGCTGCTATTGCGTCAAGGGGCCTTACATAAAATTCTGGCCTGTCTGGAAAACCTGCCTCCTCAGGCCTCTGCAAATCGCAGATGGCTCCCTGTTCTCCCTCCTGCCCACGGCTATGCTTAAACATTCCCCAGCTGACAAGGCTGACTTTCGAGGAAATTACTAGGCTTAGCCTAGGCTGTGGGGGCCAGACGGAATCAGATGATTAACTCGTGTTTGAGGGAACCAACATGCAGGTCCTGTGCGATCATGAGCTCGGAGGGCTTCTGCTCTTCTCCCTGCTCAGCAGACCCCACTGTGAGTCCGGTGACGTCCGGGGATCCTCCGCAAAGGAAATGCACGTCTGTATATAAATGTACATATATGTTTACACACAATGCTGTGGATTTAGTTTCCAGGGTCCTAAGCAGGAAAAACCCCAGGCCAAGGACCTGGATGTGGAGGAAACTTGACCAGAAGGTGCCCCACCCTCTAGAGCTCCGAGGAGCTGTATTTCCAGCAGCGATTGCTAATAAGGAAGTGTTCTGGAGGATGGTCCCAAGCTCTTGGGTGAGAATTTTATACGCAGCAACACTCATAGAAGTCTCGTGCAGTCCACACCGACGTTATCCTCAGTTTACAATCCGAAACAGATTCTGCAGGGTCCTTCGTCCCAGATCAACTGTAGGAAGTGACCAGGGCTGCCCGGCACCTCCCTTCGCCCTTCTAACCGCTGTGCTCTCGGCCTCTCCTCCAGGTGTGCGGCCCATGCTCTGGCACTTTGCAGAGTCATTCTTTACCATCACCTTTGTAGCTGCATTGAGTCTTCCAGGCCTTTCCAGCGACCCCTCCCCTCTGACCTTGACTGAAAGGCCTCTGGGGGAGGAGGGGCAGCCTGAGGAGCTCCCCCTGGCCAGTCACCTTTGGACGCTCATCCTTTGCAGGTGCCACCAAGACGTGTGGGGACCCCCTGCAGGGCTGGCCAAAGTCAAGTCTGAAGAACACAGGTTAAGGATGCCTGATGTGAACTAATAAGCACATTCTGGGGAATAACTTGACACTCTCTCCTCTGACTTTGTTAGACATTTGTTTACTTTTTTGGTATTGTGTTCTACTTAAATGGAAATGTTCTTTGGAAACTCGCTGTTGAGGATTTTTTGTTATTGTCCTGGGGCTTTGCTGTGTTTGTTATCAAGCCTCCTTTTCTTCCCCTCACTGCAGAGTTTTAGGGATGACGTGGCCGTGGCCTTCAACGGCAAGTTGTCCAAGGAAGGGCACAGGAACAAATTGCAAACTGTAGCCAACCTTTGTTTTGATTTAACTTTTAATTGTGATCTTCCAGGTATCTGCTGAAACGTCACCATCTTGCATCAGGGAAATGGCCAAGTCCCTTCAGTTCATGTGCTAAGTCACTGTTGGTATTTACTCTTCTCTCATAATTAGTTTTGGAGGAAGAGCGAAGGGCCTTTCTTCAGTATAATGATGTCTTTTCTCATTTTTCTAGGCTGTGGAGAGTGTTTTGTAGGGTCTGCCTTTAGCCCAAAGCCCTTCAGTTGCTGCCCAAAGCCCTTCAGTTGCTGCCTCTACCATGGGAATGGCAAAAGCTAAACACCCACTCTCCCCGCTTCCCTTGCAGCTAGGGTGGCCATATGACCAAGTTATGGCCAATAAGACACAAGCTGGTGTTTGCTGGGACTTCTGGAACCTTTTCTTTGTCCCATATAAGTGGATAAATATGCCTGGTACCATTTTCACCTCTTTCTTTCTCTTTCATCATAGATGATGCCTGGAGCTGAAGCAACTATTTTGTAACCATGAGGACATGCCAAGAGGATCTTAGTGATTCTGGTCATGGCAGGCTTGAGCTGCTTCACTACGGCTGCCCACTGCCTCCCTCCAGAATGCTTGTTATGTGAGGGGGGAGGATCCTATTGCTTTAAGCTGCTTTTTATTTTTTTAAATGTAACTTGCAACAAAAACTTTCATAAATAATATGTAAGTTAAAAGGCCTTCAGAGAAATGCAACCAGCCAACCAGACTTTTGTTGTTGTTTTATTTTTTTCCCTGATTTATTTAAAATTTATACCTCCCCTCTTCCCTAAAAGGAATTGATGAAGCCTCCAGGAGAAAACCAAAAATCAAATCCCAAACCAAATAGATAATTAGGTGAATTTAAACAACAGCAGTAACACAGTGAATGATCAGACTCCAGAAGGAAAAAGCCAAGATTTGCTCCTCCAAGGACCTGAGAGATGTTGGTCATTGCCCTTGAGCCTGAAGTTTCATTGGAGTTTCCTTGTTGACTTCACAGTGGTGCTTCTGGAACCACTGTCCACATCTAGCCTTGAAACAGCCAAATGGAGTGAATTTCACCTTTAGATCTAGGAGCACAGTATGAGAAGGTGAAATACTCTCATTGCTCCATGTACCACCCTAACCCTAACCCTCCAGGAAGACTTTCTTGATTCTCCCAGGCACAAGACACTGGTCTGTCTTCCATAATCTTATTGCCCCCCAGAGATGATGCTGGCATTGCTGCCGCTCTCCTGCCTACCTTGGACCTGTGCCATGCGTGGGAAGCACAGCAGCGCCTCACACCTAGACACGCTCCACAGATCCTTGTTAAATGGGTGCAGGAATCCCAGGATGCCTTTAACTAGGCAGCTGCCCATCCACCATCTACTGCCTCACCTTCCCTCAGCTGTGCTGAGACTGTGACCTGGGGGCTA
This sequence comes from Avahi laniger, assembly GCA_963575035.1. Classification (NCBI taxonomy): domain Eukaryota; kingdom Metazoa; phylum Chordata; class Mammalia; order Primates; family Indriidae; genus Avahi; species Avahi laniger. The sequence goes on along the minus strand of CAUYSK010071343.1, from coordinate 61,325 downwards.
CCTGGCTTCTGATCCCCCTGGGACAGCTCCGCCCTCCCCCACCTGGCTGTGATTCCTACCACCCTCCTGCTGCCTCGCTCCTGAGAGGGCACTAGTCTTGCCTCGGGGCCCACCTCTGCCCCTCCACGGGCCCAGCTGCCCTCTGCTGGCCAGTGCATCAGGCCAGGCGTTCGGCCTCGGGCTGGGACCCACTGAGAAAGGGCCTGTGTCGGCCCCTGTGGCTCTGTGGGGCAGCTCAAGCACTCCAGGCAGGGATGTCTGCTAGCGATCTCCAAGGGCAGTCCAGAGACCATGTTTTCTTCATACCACATATGGCACCTCTTCCTAGGTTTGGTGGACTGGGGATGGCAGGCTCCTCTCCAAGCCCCCCAGGGCACCGTGCGAAGTCCCAGCCTCCCCCACAGAGGACACGCGGATGGGCCAATGCTCTAGTGGAAACTGAACTTAAAAGGTAACTTAATATTTAGTTCATTTTTTAGAAAAGGATTGTGGAGGGAGTAGAAAGATAGCCATGGGTCAATGACAAGAGTCGCTGTCAAACAGAAGTCCCAAGTCCCGTTGCTTCTGTTTTCCCCTTTGCCAGGGTGTGTGCAGGGCGTGGGCAGTGCCGCCAGGACCTCCTCTTCCTCCCGTCACCGTCCAGTCTCTCCGAAGCTCCCTGTCCCTTCCTCCTCAGCCCTCCTCCCTGCCCTGGCTGCACACGCAGAGCTGGCCCACCCGAACCCTTCTCGGAGGATCGACACTCGGCAGTCACCCTCCTTGTGGCCTGAAGACACAGTTTTCCTAATAGAGCGTTTCATAGCAGCAAAGCGGTTGTCGATAAACCCTTCAGGTCGAGCCGAGCTCGTGAGTCAAAGGAAATCCGCGCTAGTCATTGAGCACTGAATGGCTTGTTTCAAACTCAAGTACGAGGCTGACTCGGGGAGAGGATTATTATCACCGTTATTAAGTCTTCCTGTACTTCCTGTCGAACATCTTATTAGCAATTTGTGTAAGCATCTGCTCGCGGATCCAACTTCGATACTACGCTGTTGACTCCAATTTTATACATGTGTAAGAAGTGAGTAAATTAAGCGGTGTGAACCCTGCTGGGGCCCTGACCCCGCCAGCCTGGTGTGCAGGCCCCGGGCTGCTGCGCGGCATAATGATCGCCTTACAGTCCTGTGATATTATTCACAATGACTTCAGATAAATGAGTGATAAACTTGGGGTTATGCCGCCTTTATTACAGAGCTGATACGATGGCTAATCAGTGTCCAAGTATATGTCATTACATAAATTATGGACCCGAGTTTGATGTGAATTCCCACAGAGGCCGGTTCTGAGCATCGTCTGGTATGAGGCCACAGGCTGAGCTCTGAATTCTGAAAACAACAGCCCTTTTTGCTCTCATAATTTCTGTAAATTACTAATAGATATCTTTAAAAGCCCAGGGAATATGCTTTAATCCACGAACAGACTTGCTTTGTGGTAAATGATTATCACTTTTCTCTTTCAAAGACTTTTTCCCCATCCTCTGTGTTCTACATCCATTTCGCAAGAAGGTTTTCTTATTCTTTAAGCTGGTGTGTGAAGAATAATAAAGATGGGAAATGACTGGCCAATTACAGATAGGAGAGGAGACATTAACACACCAAGTTCGGTGTTGTCCAAAGCTAATGTGGAGCCTGGAGCCAGGCCTTTGAGAGTGAGGACCAGGGCTTACCAGTTGGGCCTTCTCAGGGTGGACACAGGCCGGCACAGGAGAAACCCTTTGTAAACATCTGCTGGGTGAACGAATGAATGAATGAATGAATGACTTTATCCTGGAAAAGATGCTTTCACTTAGAGAACTGCGGTTGAGACCTTTACGCTGTACCAGGGAGGCCAGACAGGGTAGTGCAGAGAGCTGAGCGGATCCAATGTGAATCTGTGTCACCCACGTGCTGGCTCAGATCCTGGAGCAAGTTATTCGAGCTCTTTGACCCTCACTTTCTCTATCTGCAAAATGAGAAAAAATAATACTAATTTACACTGATGGTGAAGATTTCATGAGATACCAGGACGCATTGACATCATTGCTACCATTTATAACATGCAATAAGCATTGACAACTGAGAGCTAATGTTACTATTAGGGCCATTGTCGTGATAGTTTTAGTCTTGAAATGTTTGTCTAGGAGGCCATTGTAAGAATTGGGTCCAGGTAAATTGTGCCTCTTATCCAGAGTTCCCGCTATTAGAAATTTTTAGTGTAAGATTTGCCAAATTTCTGGACTAATTTTAGCTTCCTTCTTTTGCACTCTGAGATGGTGTGTCCTGTGACGACTCTGACTAGGAAGGGCCCTTCCTGCAGAAATGGTGACCCCTGCCATAGAAGGTTGTCCTCAGCAGCTGCAAGTGGGAGATGCAGGGTGAAGAGCTCTGGTCTCATACACCCGGCCCTGGCAATGCCACCGCCCAGCTGTGTGGCCCTGAGCCGGTCGCCTTGTGTGCTGACCCTCTGCAGAGCAGTGTGGGGAGAGATAACCCCTGCAGTGCCTCTCAGCTCCATGCATTCTAAATATTTAAACAGAGACTGTGCACTGACTGCCTCTCCATTACGCGTGTGACTTTTAGAATCCTACATTTATTTCCAAAGGATTCGAAAAGGACCAAGCCGACATTTCACCAGAAGGCAAGAATGCTGGGGAATTGACATAAGAAATGGAGAAGGAAGGGACTACTGAAGATTGGAAGGGGACAAAGTGCTGGAGTCACAGGGCAGAGCCCAGCGAAGAGACAAATAAAATGGGGCACCTTAAAAGGGTTTTGATTGAATTTGAGAAATCAAACCAGGTGGGAGAAGAGACTCAACCACATTAAGTTCAAGGGAAGGAGGAAAAAGAATGAAGGGAATTTGTCACCTCCTCAGATGGCAATGACATGAGGGCGGAGATTAAGCCGTGTGAGTTGGGCTCAAGATGTGCAATGTTTTCTCTGCCTAGCCGAGGAGGAGAATCCCTCCTAACGATGGTGCAAATAACTGCAGGTTGGCATGGCCTGCCTGCTTCTTATTCGAGGGCATGCATGATGGATTTTAATGACAATTTAGAGTTAGACATTTATTGCTTTTTAAAAATTTTATTAGGGAAAAACTTAAGACAATTCGCTGATATTCTTTGTGTGTGTCAATTTCCTTCTGCGTGGCGGGTGTCAGCCAAGGGTGCTAATTAAAGACCGAGATGCTGGGAGCCGGCTCAGCACACACTTGTCTCATCCTGGGCACCCAAGGATATGTGCCACCAAGTCAGCCTGTGATTTTAAAAGTATTAATGTATGTCGATATTCTGGATGAATAGTCTGAAAGATATCCTAAGTTAATTAGTTTACTAAATATAGTTTTTTGGAATGACTTGTTAAAACACTCAAATATAGTTTTTGAAACTCTAGAGATTCATTAACATCCAAGAAGTAAGATTATAAAAACAATAAAGGATAGCAGTTGAGAAAGATTATGATTTTAAATGAAGCCGGAAGAGAAAATTAGATCTTACAATAATCAGCACCATCCATGGCGGTTTAACCAGGTTTAACCGTTACTGAGGCACTAGACAGCCTCGAATATTAAAATATTAAAGTGTCATGATTTCTTATGTCTGGGCTTTACATGATGTAAATGCTCGTATTTGTTTAATTATGCTATTAAAAGGAATCAAGCAAGAAGTCAACCCACATTTAGGTTGAGAATCAGTGTGACAAATCAGTATTTGTATTTTATAAATATTGTGTGTCCTTGTAATATGATTTTTACAAATTCAATATGCCAGACCACATGGTGTGGTCCCTGGGATGAGAATTATGTTGTTTAGATTACACTGTGGGGTCTGGTTCCAGCTCTCGCGTTGGCCACAGCATCTATACTTAGGAGAGACTTTCCTGAATAGCTCCCTGCTGCAGGGAACAGTTGGTTTGTGTTTATCTGTGGGCTGAGGCTAAGCGCAGATAATTGTATTCCCCAAAGGTATTTTTCTCAAATTTTGATAAAGTCAAAATAGAAATTAAACTGGAATTCTGTAGCCTATGGCATTTATTGTAGTTTTTGCTAACACAAATGTTATGATATTTTAAAAACGAAGAAAATTGGCCTTCCTCCCAGAAAGGCGATGCTGGGAGAAATTGGCAGATCTGTTGATGCATACATATATAAAATAACAAGTAAAACGGCAATCTCTGTCTCTCACACACATAAACATGCGTGCGCGCACACACAAACAGGCTTTGCTGTGAAACGCTTGGCGGTAGAAAAGTACTGTCCTCCTTGTGAAATCCCTCAAGTTCAATTTGACAGAATTTCTTAAGTCATAGCCAAAGCCAAGTCTGGAATTTACAAGGGCAAAGTTGAAATATCTCCACCAGATGGTCACAGAGGCCTACAATTGCTGGTTTCTTTTCCGAATGTGCCCAGGTGTGTGCATGATTGTACATGTGTGGATGATGCTTTTTGTATTTTTAGTAATTCCCCAAACTTGCTTTTCTGGATCCTGATGCTAAGTTCATGTAGCCCTAATTACCGTGAGAATTCATACTGACTGGACAAATAATTTCAATGATTCAGGTATACTTGAAATTTACCAGGAGCGTGGTTAACCACGGGCAGTGATAGCTATGTTAATTAGCTTGATCATGGTAATCATTTCACAATGTATATGTATATCAAAGCATCACCACGTATACTGTAAGTATATGCAATTTTTATTTGTCAATTATACATCAAAAAAAAAACCTGAGAGAAAAATAAAATAAAATTCTTGTCTATCCTTTTAAACAAATTGTCTATAAAGACTGAACAAATCATACTCCTTCATTCATTCATTTAACAAATTAGCACGTAGTACCTGCTATATGCCAGGCTCTTTGCTAGGTCTGATGAGGGAACTTCCCACCTGGTGAAAGGATGCACCAAAGAGTCAGATTTCAGCAAGCACTGGGAACAAAACCTTGGAAGCAGTGAGAGTAAGGAAGGAACGTGATCTGGAATCTTCCATGGAGGGCTTCCTGGAGGAAGTGGCATTTGAATAAAGAGCTAAAACTAGGCCAAGAGAGAACATGACACCCTCCTGGCCAGGGAACCACATTTTCAGCGGTTCAAGGAGAGAAGAGCAAGGGCCCTCACAGAAAGTAGGCCAGTGTGACCACGTGCAAGACCCTCAGGATCGCAACTGGGTCAAGGAATATCCATGGAGAGATGGCTGACATGACACGATGCTGGGTCCCGGGGTCTCCAAAGGGGCAGCAAGGGATGACAAAATACCCAACCTGGTGTCTCTATGCACTGGATATTCAGCAAGCCTTCCTTTTCCCGTGTTAACCCAGCCGCTAGAGGAGCAGAGCCCTGCGTGTGAACCCGCTCTCTCCGCGCCTCCGCCCTCTCCCTGGCCCTCACCCTCCCTCCCTCCTCTCCTTTCCTTCTCAGCCCCTGTGATGCGCCCGGGCTTGTGGGATGGCATTGGGCATGTCTGGATTTCTTTCCTCAAGGGGTAATCTTTCCAGCCCCCCAAAATGAGGGAGTAATGGGCTCAGGATTAGGATATCAAGACCGATGACTTCAATTATCTGTCACCACTGTCGACTGTGTGACGGATCCCAGAGGAGAGGGGAGACGTGGAGATCGGGAAGGGTCAGGAGGGAGAGACAGGGAGGGAGGAAGAGAGGACCAAGGCAGGGGTCTGGGGCCACCCAGATGTGGATTCGAATCCTCGCTCTCCAATCAGGAGCTGTGTGACCTTGGCCAAGTGACCTAGTTTCTCTGAGCCCCGGTTTTCTTGTGTGTAAAATAGAAACAACAATGGCCTTTATCTCAGACAGTGGTTGTCAGAATTAGATGAAATAATGCAAGTGCATATTACAAGAGTTCAATAAGGGTATCAATGCTTATACAAATAGCATGATACGATATACTAGTAACTTGATTTTTATTATTCAGGTTAAGAAATGCTGTATTGTAAGTATGTCTAAAAGTAAAAACGCATACTCTTTCTCACACACAGAGAACAAAAGTAAACTTTACCAATGGAAAATTAAAACAACTTACAGTTGTTTTAGCAGTAATGATCTTTTAAAACATATTTTGAAGCGCAGCATGTTCCACTTGTAGGAGCATTTCCTGTTTCCCCTTTAAATGATAACAACAGTGATCATTTTCATGGAGATGGATCACTTTTTCAATAAGATATTGCGTAGAAACAGTAAAATATGACGAAAACTTCCATTCTTAATGCTGGGTAGATTACACAGCACCCTGAAACTTTCAGGAAACCCTGGTGACACGCACAATGGAGGAGGCGTCTGAGCGGCTCCCCTCGGATAGCCACAGCTGCCACTACCTGCCTTCCTCCCCCGCCCTCCCCTGCCCGCCCGGCCATAAATAGGCATCGCTTGTGAGTTCAATGTGGGAAATGGAGTCTTGGGAAAATAATGTTTGAATATTTGTTTCTGCGTTTACATGCTCCATTGATGAATGAAATGGTAAATATTTAAAGCCCGAAACTCTTTTCATTTCTCCTTCAAAGACCCGCTCCGAGCCTATCTGGCCGACATGGCACTGCGGCTCCCCAAGTCATTAATCACTCTTTGTTTGGGCCAGGTTTTATTGTTCGGAATTGTCCAACTCCTGCTCCGGATGGGAGAACACCGAGGCGTTGAGTTCTTTGTTCAATACGCTGGTCCCGTGGACACACCTGGGGGCCGGGGGGCTTGGGCTTGGGCGGCGGTGTCTTGACTTTGTTGTGTGTCTGAGCACAATCCAGAAGTCATGTATATCTTTCAAAATATGAAAGGTAAAGTGTAAACATATCGTCTGTAATTATGTGGCTTGACAAATACCTGGTTGCCATTTTCAAGCTATCACCATAGGAATGATCACCTCTTAGAAGCTCTGCCTAATTAATTTTAAAACACAAATCAAAACTGAACCACAAACATTTTATTGGTGACCAATTATTTCTGAAGATTTATTTATGTGCCGAACAGGGGAAGAGATCGATACAATTATGCGATGTGCAGAAATAAAAGAATTATCAGAAGCTCTTGGTTTTTGCAATTTAATTCACAACTTGAAATTATATAGTTAAACTCGGGTCCTAGGAGGCCCAACAATACAATCCATCATTAGGAAATATTTAGGAACATTATTGGAGAGCTGTGATAATGTATGGCTTTGTAGCTATGTTAATGTGATTTAGGAATAAAAAATAATAACTTTCACCCCAAAATCATATAACATAAAATATCTTCTGTCAACATATGATTTGTAGGTAGCATCCTGCGTGTATATATATGTATCAGCAGTTCTTTATAAGATGCATACATTTTTATTTTGTTTACCAGTACGCAAGGTACTAAAAAGGGTTTTATTTGAAGCACACACTCCAGATTTACAATATTATATTCGAGTGTATACATTTTCTAGCAACAACAAAAAAACCCTCCCCTGTATCCACACCAGTGACAAATCTGCCAGGAAGTGACTAGTTGATACGCCTTTTTATTACCGTAGCTGCCTTGTTTTTTCTCCTCAAAATAAAAGAAAATCACACGATCCTTAAAATAATAGCTGGCAGCAGGTAGTTACTGGGAAATGCATGTCCCCGACTCTTCACTTTGTAGCATCCATCCGGATGGCAGATTAGAGGCTGGGATCTGCAGGTCGGTGACAAATACCCGGGTAATAGCATTCAGCCTGCCTAACTGTAAAAGTGAATTCACCAGTCCTCTTTGTTCAATTGTAGACCTGACATGTCAGATGAGAAGGGGCTTTGGATAACCCGCGGAAACAACAGCACAAATAAACGCCCGACACCGGGCTGCTTGATGTCGAATTACAAACACCGCCCCCCTCGCGGATTCAAATGGAGCCCATACGTGAAGCCGCCTTGCCGCTGCCTTAGGTGAAGGGGGACCACGCACCCAACTGCCCCCGGCGGGGTGGGGCCGGCAGGAACAGAGTGCCTCTCCCCAGCCCACTGCTCCTTTTCCCTTGGGCGAGGGGGGAGCCGGGGCTCTGCAAACAGAATAGTGATATTTAACATTCACTGGTTTTCTTATAAAAGTTCTCGGATTGTCTAATGTGACAGACTCTGGCACTGGAGACACTGCCACTAAAATAGCCTCCTGCAGCACCTGCTGGATTTAAGCAGAGGCAGTTCTTGGGAGAAAAAGAGTCAAACGCCGGCACCCTGTGGCGTCTCTTTCTTTACATATTCCCTTTGCATTCACACAGAGCCCCCGCTGGAAGAAGGCAATTGTGATGGGAGGGTGGTGTTTATTGGTCGTGTTCTTTTTTAAGATCCAAAGAAAGACTTACAGTGGCGCTTATTACATCTCTACCTCGTGATGACACAAATCCCTACGATTAATTGCAAGCTTGCTCGAGTTAGGGTTCACCCTGTTTCATGGGATACATAGGAAGACTGAGAAAAAAGACTCTAAAAAATCATTCTATCTTATAATACAGAAAATCACACTTTTATGATTTTTTGACACTTGGTACCAAACCGTGATATTTACCACCCCACTCCAGGATGGTTAAGCCGGAATTTTATTTTTTGTACAAATGCGCAGGAGTGCAAGCAGTAGGGAAACGAGTTACATGGACTTGCCCTTGAGCCCAGGTGCCGTTCTGTGTCCAGCTGGGATCCCCCACTTTGCCGGCAGACAGTCCCCTCCGCTTGCTCATCTGCCCTGTGCTGCCGTCCACGGCATGTTCTGCCCTGCCTACACACCAGGGCGAAATAGACCTTAAACTGAGGGTTCAAATGACATGTAGTGTCAGGATTAACTGACCAGCAGTGGTCCAAGAGGTTGCTGGTAGCTACTTTGTCTCACAGGCTGTCAGCGTTAATCGCAGCCTGCATATTGAAAACACGCTGCACATTTAGGACGCATATTCTATTTTTAGCCCACGATTTAAAGTTCTTCCCAATGAGAAAGTACTAAATGACTATAGATAACTCTATGTTGATCTGAAGTCCTTAAAAAGCACAACTGAAGGCTGTGGATGGTGCTTTGCTGATCAGCGATGATCTCCGGTGACGTGCCAGGGTTTCTGATCTTTCCAAAAGAATATATGTGAAGTTTACATGTGAGTGTCTGACATCTGCAAAAATCTAACAATTTTCTTAGCGTGCTTAATGGTACGTGCCAGTGTTTCTAGCCCAGTGGAAGCTTTCAGTGTTCCAATGACATCCTAATTTAGCAAAAAGACTCTTCAATCAGAAAACTAAATTTAGGTCTTTGCAGGGAAGTTATAAATACTAATTTTTCTGTTGCTAATATCGATGATTAAATCACCCTGATTTGCATCGTCTGAGCTAATCACGGGATGATTTATTTACCTGCTATGTTTACATGAAGTAGATAGCAACAATTAAGTTTATTTTAACTGTAGTTATTAGAAATACAGTCAATGGTAATAGACGCCAGAAGCAAATAAACATATTAGCAGGAAATGTTTAAACGATCCGAGTAACCCTATGAGCCGGCATAGCAGGTGGCGATATCCTGTTTTTAAATTACATTTCAGCAAGTGAACATAATAAATCCTCCTGTGTTATACATTTCGCTGGTAGCGACTTACACGCACATTATTCTGTTTGACCTCATTCCTGCTAATCACCATCCCGGTTTTAATAGCTGCCACAGTGAGTGAAACAGTTAATGCGGTATTTCTTGCCGAAAGAGTGCCTGTCGGGCTATTGATGACAAATTAAAATTAATAAAGAAGATCTGTGTTGAATTTGAGGGAACGGAATAACTACGGCACCCACGTGACGGCCGCGGCCTCTGGGGCGCTCTGCGAAGAATAATGTTTTTGGTGTACGTGCATTGTCTTGAAAGGAACGCTAAAACTGCCAAATCTCTGCCTGGAAGACTTCCTGAAATAGGAGCTGTACCCTTTCAGCCCTCATCACACGTAATTTATCCCTGGGAGAGTTGTTTCCCGCTCTGCACACCTTAGCTCTGTGCTGCAATAATAGCGTGTTTCCAAGGCTCTACGATTTTATTTACCTCAGTAAGAACCTTTACAGGAACAATCACATACACATAGGAGCCCAGAAAACGCAGTAAATAAGTAAAAGTTCCTCACAGCATTTCTGCCTGCAACACCTGCCTCCGTTCCGAGGGGTTCAGGCGTTTTGTGGAGGAGCCGACGCCGCTGCTCGCTCAGAAGGCACTTCGCAGTCTGGGGTAGCTCTCTCCTTTCCCACAGAAAATGAGGTCTAATCACAGAGCATTCATCTTTTCGGTGGTGCCAAACGGAGAAAGCAAAAGTCTCCTGAAGATTAGACTAAATATACAAAGAGAAAGTTCCCGCAGTTTCAGGTACATTCCCCGTCCGCTCACAAGAAGAGCGCTCAGTAGAAGGGCAAGACAGATTCTGCCGGGACAGGCGGCGCCATCCGGGAAGGCCCCTCGGACGTGGTGGTCGTGGATTCTGGAGAGGTGGTGCTGTCCCAGCCCCACATGGACAGCGGCGGGTATCCGGAATCCAAGGACGTAATTTTGACTGCACCCAGGAGACGCGCCATGGAGACTGAGTTCTCTCTTCCCCAGCAGGGGCCGTCCACGGAGGTCAACACTGAAGTCATTGGGAGGTCGGCGGCTCAGTAAGCGCTGAGGGTTCTGGCTGCCCTGGAAAGAGAAAGCAGGACAGATCCACAGCTCCCAGATTCCTTCTGGAAATCTAGGGGAACTCCAGTCATCACCCCAGCCCATGAAATGAGGCATCATGAGCCCCAGCCCTGTGGGGCTTAGGGACCGTCCGTCCAGACCCCTGACCTCAGGACCTCAGCCCTGTCCTGCCCACGGTGGATCCCATATTTCTCACGTGTGTCCTGTCTCTAAGTTGCCAGCTCTGGTGTCCGAGGGGAATACAGAATAGAGGGGAGAGGTCTCATCTTGGGGCTCTGGGCCCTGGGACAATGACTGAACCTTGGAGACCCCTTCCTGGCTGGCAGCCCATCTCCCCTCCTAGCCCTGTTCTGCACTCTGGCCCAGTCTCCTGGCCCATCCCCCAGGTGTGAGGTCTGTGCCTCTCCAACTGCGTGTGTCCAGGTGCATCTGGAAGTTCAGTCTACCCCTCCACCCCCGGCATCCTCACTGGGTGCCTGAGCCACGGAGATGCCACCACCTCCCCGAGCCAAAATCATTTTGGGTAGAGCTAATCCAAGATTTAATAATTCTTTAAAAGGTATGTACATTCGCCTCATGTGGGTGGACTTGTATCTATTCTTTTCCTTTTCTTTCAACGGCAGGGTCTGGATCACTCCTTCCTTCAATATGACTGGACATTGAGTCTAACTGAACAACTCGTTTTAGATTTAGAATATATCAACAAGGAAAAATAAAATTTGGAATTTAGATATTCGAGTTAAGAGACTCTTACCAGATTTCTATGTCCTCGTCTCACTTCTCTAAAAGTTCTTGTAGGGGCTTAATTAGAAACTGACCTTGCATATTACCTGATGCAGGCTAAGAACCTTCTACAGTTTGCCCAAATGTTTAATGGTAACGCGATATGTTTTATGCATGGTGGTTGTGTATTCCCTCTGATGAATAAATGGCCATCCATTTAACAGGTGTGCAAATGATGCTGTACATTCATCTCAGTCCTGAAATGTGGAATTGTTTTAATATAGGATTAAGAGGGTTGACACCTTGAATAATTGAGAGGAGGTCCTTTGCAATTCGTAGGGCTGACATATACTAGTCAAATTGCTCTGTCGTGGAGTTGTAAAATAAAAATACAGAAAATGAGGAATTAATTCAATTAAACATTTTCCCACCCACATTTTACCTTTCCCCACTGCTCTGGGGAATAATTTATGAAATGTATATCACCAGAAGACTTATTTTTGCCATTATTTTCAACTTAATGAGTATACCTTGCACATCAGAGGGAAAGAACAAAGGTTAAATTTTACATTAACAGCACATTGCAACATGGTATGCAAATATCTATATGCAAATATAAAGCTCCTGGAAGATAAATGTGTTATATTTTTAACCAGTTAACTATGACTGTGAAGTATTGTGTGAGATATTCAGTGGTTTCATTTTTATATCTTTCTTGTAAATAATGCATAAAGTATGTAGATGGTGTCAAAATATGATTAAGCTATTAGCTTTATAGTTTTCATAGTTAAGAATGTGTTCAGCATGGAGCCCCTAATAACTCATTTCTAAAGGCAGCAACCATTATGAAATATTTCTTGTTCAAGTGAACATTATCATGTGACATAATGATTTTGCTTAAAACCAAGTTAAATGAGGAGTAAAATTAAACAATATTGCATGAATTGTGTTTGACTAATTTTGTGTCACATTATATTAGCCAAGCTTTCAGAATATGTGTTAATGACAAATAGTGTAAGCCCCCAACATGTTTTATATGTCTGTACAACCACCCTTAAGTCATTAGCTTTTTAAAGGTTCATTTTGTTGGCAGTTTTTGTAGCCAGTGGCTTTTCCTGATTATTTTTGCCCATAAAAGTAGACACAATTTGGAAATAATTTTTACATATATCATGGGGACTTAATTTCAGTTGAAAAAAAAAAAACATGGGTTTTATAAGAAAACAAAAACAAATCATTTGGAAACTTGAGAAATCCGGGGAGATAAGTGGTATCTCTAAATTAGACAGCATAATGACTTTTCAAAATAGGAACAACCATCTCAAAAGGACTATTCTGGCAGGTGGTAGTGGGCTTTTCCCAATAAAATTTGGGGAGGAGACAAATGATCATCCATTTTGCAGCCCATTGCCACCTCCTCCAAGGACAACAACATCTTTAAGACATTATTACAAGGCTGACCTCTTTGGGACACAATGGCTGAGGTGGCCTGAGTTCCTTACTGGTAACTTGTCTGTGATTTGGCCTGCAGGGCACCTGTCTTACCTGGAGAGGCTGGGGATGGAGTTGCCGTGGCGAGTCTGACAGGGCAGGAGCAGGCCGCCGTCACCAGAACAGCGGAAGGGAGCATGCTTAATGTTTACACTTGCCGCGGGAAGGAGAGCCTGACCTTTACCCAGAGCACAGGCGACCTCCATGTCGTTATAACTATGATCTTTGCTGATCATATAAAGGGATTTAAAATGTTGGGAAACACCATGTATGGAGTAATAAAACTGACCGAGCATGAAACAAACATCATGTAGGTATGGATGCTATTTCCCCAAATGTTTGCAATCTCACAGAGCTTTCGCTTCACCCGGGGGCGGGGAGGTGAGAGGCAAGCTCCTCCAGCTGGGGTTCACTAACAGCATGGCTGGGACTAAGCACCCCGCGTCGCCCCCACCAATCAAGGACCCAAACGCGCTCTGACAGGATCAGCAGCTTGAGTGACATCGGCAGAACCCAATGAGCACGGGCCCCCGCTTCCTCTAGGAAATTCCTTGGACCACCGTGGTATTTCAAAATGTTCAAAAAGTCACAAGTAAGAACTCCACGATAGCTCAGGGGACTCTGTTTTCACTTACTAGCAAAACTCTATTATGCTCTAAGCATTTTTTCTGAATTTAATTACATGAAGTGCTGTTAGGCGCTCAGCAATGCGTCTGCAGTTGGATGCCGGTGTCAGGAGGCAGGTGATGATCTGGACCGAAGCCGCCCCTGGGGGTGGGAGGCGTCTGGATAGGTGTGCCCCGTGACCTGCAGCTTGGAGGAATCGGGAGCGGGCTGAGGACTGACTCAGGAGTTGCACAGAGTATTTCAGAAGGAGGAGAAAGACTCATATTCAAGTAGTGTTATTATTATGATGACTGAATACATTTCCATCAGTATTTAATTCACGAGCGCAGGATTTGGTGTTGTGTGCACGAGAGCTTTGTAAAGACTGTGATGACAACAATTTTAAAACATACACACATCTCTCTACACATAAAAATGTCCTGAAGGAATTGCTACGCCTGGTGGACGGCGCTTACCCAAGGAGCAGTGGATCATCTGTGATTTCTGTTTCCTTCTTCATACTTTTCTAAACTTTCCAAATTTCCTTCAGTGAGGATTCACTTTTAATTTTGTTTTCATTTTATGTTTTGAAGAGCCCAGGCATAAGATGAATTTCAGTATGTGGGGGTACAGCTAGACCGTAATGGCCCCAGCTTTGCCGGGTGAGGGGCCCGGGTAAGCCCCTCTGTCCTCTGTGGTCGGGATCTGGGCACCAGGTGCTCAGACTGGTGGGCAGAGCACAGCCTGGCGCTGCAGCCGAGAGGCAGGCAAACCTGCTGGTCTCTGCTCCGTCACATTCTTCTGAAGGACCCTGGACGAGTCACTTAACATTCCAGGCCTCGGGGGTCTTAGCAGGAAAAGGAAGGGCTCAGGTGCAATCAGTGTGCCCAAGGGGCTCAAAGAGCTCATGAGGCCCTTGTGCCCTGAGATTCCTGATCTTACACCACCGAGGCGCCATCGGTCCAGAGCGTTTGACAGTTCAGGCCTGTTCAGTGCCAAAACAGCACCTGGATGTATTGGGTGTTGAGAGTAACTGACATTCAAGTCCTGGGACTCTAACTCCCATCTGCTGCCAACTCGTGGGTGATGAAGCCACTCAGGTCCTCGTTGTTGCCCTGGGAAGGCCCCATTTGTCTGACACAGGAGCTCTTCAGTCCTCTCCTGTTCAAGTGATGGTTTTTAATTAAAAAAAAGTCAAATGTGCTCACTGTAAAACACTGTACCCTGTGACATTAAAGCAAGTGTCCATCGCCCCTGTACCAACTTCCCTGGAGGAACAGCTTGATTTTTCCTTTCACACCTGTGCTAGGCTCCTGTTATCAATTGAATTGTGTCCCTCCAAAAGGTCTGTTGACGTCCCAACCCCTGTATCTGTGATGAATGTGACCTTTTTTTTGGAAAGAGGGTCTTTGCAGATGCAGTCAAGCTAAGACGAGGTCATACTGGGTGAGGTGGCCCTGCCCCAATATGACCGGTGTCTTTATAAAACAAGATTAGGACACAGAGAAGCACAGAGGGAGGGCGGCCACGTGAAGACAGAGGCAGAGACTGCGGTGATGCTGCCACAAGCCAAGGTATGCCTGGGGCTACAGAAGCTGGAAGAGACAGGGCCGGGTCCTCCCCTGAGACTTTGGATGGAGCACGCTCCGGCCAACACCTTGATCTGGGGCTTTGGACCCCAGAACTGAGAGAGAATAAACGTCCTTTTTAAGCCACCCAGTTTATGGTAGTTTGTCACAGCAGCCACAGGAGACTCACATCAGTGTGAGACATCAGAGCCCCGTGAGCCATAGCAACGCCAGTCCAAGGCTGGGGAGCATCTTCTCTTCTTCACAGAGGTATTCGGGAACACAAGTAGGCACCGTTTTCGTGCATATGTTTAGGAAATGCACCCTTATTATTTATACAAAGTAAAAGTGTTGCTCAAAGTGCTTGCAGCAGACAGAGATGAAGGCCCCTGGGGAAAATGGCCCCCTCTCCGCGGCCAGGCCACACCCTGCATGGGGCGGGTGGCAAGTCCATCAGGTAAGGTCTAGAAACAAACTAGGATCAACAAAGAATTGTGAGGTGCATTTTAATTTTGTCTGGGTGCTTGTCTCCCAAAGAAGATGGTCCCTTCTCGGGGGCTTCCACTGGCCTTGTGCATCGCTGCATCCCCAGGGCCCTTCCCTAGGGGACCACGGCAATGGCCACTGTGGATCCACGGAGTGAGACTGTGGATGCCCTGGCGGGCACTGTTGCACTGACCAGCATCCTTGCAATAGGCCTTTGTTTAAAAAAAACGGTTTCTCCAAAATTGAAATTGCACTTGTTCTTAAAGAAAATCTGAACAATGCTGGAAAGCACACAGATCTGTAAACTCATCGCTCAGTGGAGGCCCATGAACCCCTCTCCCCCGCCGGCTGCGGGAGCCGTGGGCAGGGTTGCCTCGTCTGGGAGGCCACCCTGAGCACGGAGCTAAAACAGCGTCTCCGTCACCTTGCGTGCCCCTTCCCGGCACTTACTGCCTGCAGGGGAGGGACTTGCTCTTTCTTTCCCTGGCAGACTGTAAGAGAATGAGAGTGAGAGCTTTACTTTTGTTAAGCTTTTGTTATTGTTATTTATTTTTACAGTGAGAACCTAGAAGAATACCTAGACCAGTGGTTCTCAAAGTGTAGTCCAGGGACCCTTGGGGACCCCAAGACCTTTTCAGGGATCCATGAGGTCAAAACTATTTTCTTAACACCGGGTTACAATGAGTTTTGAGACAACTAAGACGTTGTTTACCTTTTTCACTTTCATTCTCTCGTGAGTACAGGGTGGAATTTTCCAGAGTCTACGCAAAGTGTGATATCGTAACAAATCAAATGCAGAAGCAGCTATGGAAAACCCAGCTGTCTTTCATTAAGCGGGACTTAGAGAGATTTGCAAAAATGTAAAACAATATCACTCTGTGTATGTTCTTTGTATTAACATGTAAATGATTATTATTTATTTTAAAAAGGAATTAATGAACAAATATTTTTAAAGTTATCGGTTTTATTTTTTAATATGGCAAATATCAATAGATATAATCCATAAAACAAAAGCTCTTTGTGGTTCTCACTAGTTTGTAAGAGAATAAAGGGGTCCTCATACCAAAAATCCTGAAAACTGCTGCCCTGGGCCATAGATGGCACTCAAAAATATTTGTTAAATAAAGGAATGAATGACTCAATTGAGGTTACTATTTCAATGTCATTTTCAATTTCCTTTATACATATTTAAAATTTTTATAATTTTGTGTTTTGCCTTTTTTATTAAACCTGTAAACTGAAGCCCATTCCTATGCTATTAAACATTCTATAAATATCGTTTCGAATGGCTGCATAATAGTCCACACTGGGGCGCATCGGAACTGCCCACGGAGCTTTAAAAACTGTATAGACGTTCTTGGGTAGGTTTGGTCATTTTTAGGTGCGTTGCCAAGTTGCTCTTCCAAAGTCACACCCATTCCCCCTCCTGTCGAAGGTGCGTGTGTGAAGGGCCAGGCTTGTGTGCATGGTCAGCAGCATCTTCATTTAAAACATTTTATGTTGCTCTCGCTTTGATGAACACTGTATTAGACCGTGGTGCTTTAGCAAACCTGAGACTGGCGAATTTATAAAGAGAAGTTCTGTTTTCACGTAGTTCTGAGGCTGGGAAGGCCCAGACCTAGGCGCTGGCAGATTCGGGGTCTGGTGACGGATGGCGGCTCGCTGCTTCCCAGGTGGCACCTTGTTGCTGCGTCCTCACCTGGCGGGAGAGATGAAAAGGCCAGGCGGCTCTCTGAAGCTTATTTTATAAGGGCGTTAATCCCACCCGTGAGGGTGGAGCCCTCGTGACTTAATCGCTTCCCCAAAGGCCCCGCCTCTTAATACCCCGCCTTTGGAGTTTAGGTTCTGACCTACGGGTTTTGGAGGGACAGCAGCATTCAGACCATAGCAGGCACCTCCGGGTACCTGTGGACAGGGTTCTTCCCTCCCACGAGGCAGCTGTGTCTCCTGCTCTGTGAGCCATCTGGTCATGCGTCCTCCTACAAAACTGGGAGAACTATGGATATGAAATTGTCTCCAGAGCCTCCATTGCTAAAATTCTCATCAAGGTTTCTTGCTTTTGGTCTCAATCTGAGGAATTGTAGCTGGTGACGCACCCAAGTGCCCCGACCTGCCACACTGTGTCGACGCCTTAGGGGAACGCATCTTCAGTCCAGTTCCGGCCATGGGTTCAGAAAGCCATTGACCGGGTCAGTAAGTAGCTTGGTGTCCCATCACTGGCCTTTTCCGCCCCCTAACACTGCAAGAGCCCCGGCTGGACACTGACTGTGTCCTTGAAACACACGGGGGCTCTGTCTGGTACAGGACCTGCCACAGAGAGAGGGCCTGGAAGAGAGAGGGGAACCCAAACGGCCAAGCAGCCTGGGAGCGACACCGAACCTCACGAGTAAGAAACAGGCACAGCAAACCAAGCGTTTTCCCCTGCCGGAGAAGCAAAGATCAAACAAACGGTAAGACCCAGCGTTCGTGAGGGTGGGTGCAGCTGCTGAGAACGTGAAATGGGCCGTCCCCTGGAGAGCCGGCCACGCTCCCAACAGAGAAAAATTAACAGGGGCACAAAGGGGCACCACGAGGTGAATTCTGGGACTTTGGCGAGATGGACTATTATGCTGGCATGCAGGTTAGTGTATGTTTTTTGGTAATTTATAACATGAGAAAAAGCTCACAGTATGTTTTTAAAAATCTGACTTCAAACCTGTATGTGTTATTTTCCATGTTATGCAAAAAATAATATATATATATAGATAGGAAAAAAATCTTTAAAAAAGACTTTAAAATGTAAAATGTAAAAATGTTAATAGTGGTAAGTTATACCTGGTTTGGGGATATATACGTAATTTTTCTCTTGAACTTCTATAATAAGTATTTACTTTCCTGAAATCAACATGACTTAAAAACAGCAAGTTCGTAAGGTTCCAGGTTTCAGGAGATTCCTGTGAGAAGTGGGCACTGCTATTTTACCGGGCAACTGGACAGGTCGTAGTTGACTGCCGTGGGAGGCTGGGGCGCGGGTGGGAGGAGGAGAGGTTCCAGGAGGAAAGAATGGAGTGTGCGGAGGCTCAGAGGTGAGACCGAGGGGTGTGCAAGGCTGGCCCGCAGGCGACAAGGAAACCACTCAGCAGGCTTCAGCAAACTACAGGCCTTGGTCCAAACTCAGACGGCTGCTTGTTTTTCTAAATAAAGTTTTATTGACCACAGCCACACCCATTTGCTTACAGATGCTTCTGGCTGCTTTTGGGCTACCATGGCAAAGTTGAGCTGTAGTGGCTGAAACAAGATGGTCTGAAAAGCCTAAATGTTTATAATCTGGTCTTTTACAGGAAGAGTTTGCTGACCGTGGTCTGGAGAATCTTGGCCATAGGGGACTCCTGCCTGGGCTGTGGTCTTGAGGGCACTGGGGAGGAGAGTGACAAGGACAGGTGGCACCTGGGGAAGATCTCACTGGAGATGGTGAGAGCACAGATAAGAGAGGACAAGAGCAGGCCACGGGATGAGCAGCTGGCGTGATGACGTGAACAAGGGCAGGGTGATGCTGTCCTGGACCAGGGCAGCCGCAGTGGGGATGGAGACACAGAGTGACTGGAGGGAGATGTGGCACCTAGGACTGCCAGGGCCTGGCGGTACCAGACTGAGTGTGTGGGGTGAGGTGAGGGAAGGCTCCGTGGTCACTGCCAGGATGCTGGCCCAGGGAACGGCCATGGGACACAGCGGAGAAGGTGGTCTCGGGAAGCGCGGTGGTGGGCTTGGCTCCAGGTGGGCGTGTCGAGTCTGGGGCTCCCTATCAAGGAGAGACGTCCAGAGACAATTGGGCCAGAGCTTTGGGGAGAGATCTAACGTAGAATTCACCAGCCTGCACATGCGAACTGCAGTCTGGGGCGAGCACAGAGAGGAGGAGGGGTCTAGGCTTGAGCTCTGGGGAGGGTCCCCTCTAGGGAACACCTGGGAAAAGAGGTGTCTGCCAAGGAGACAGAGAAAGGGCCAAGAAGGTGGGAAGGACACAGGGAGCGTGGACCCCAGAAATCAGGGGAAAAGGTTTGTCAGGGAAGAGCTGCATAGTTGCAAGTGCTGCAGAGGTGTCCAAGGAAAGAGGACCCCAGTGTATGTTTGGGACCTGACCAGGAAAGGCTGCCGGTGCCTTAGGGAGATTTGAATCTGCTGATCGGCAAAGTCAAAATCTTCCCCTCCCTTCATGTGGGTGTGCTCTTTTGTCACCATGGTGCTGAGCTGCAAGCTGAAGACAGTTAACCAGGTCACAGTCAACAAGGCTCATTACACATGGAGGCCGTGGCTTAGGCACCTAGGCCTCTCACCAGTCCACTGTAAGGACATTAACAATGACCTGGGGACAGCTTGCTCTGTGGGAGACAGAAGAAGGAAATTACCTGTCAGGAACAGAGTTATTATTTTTGAATCTATACAACAGTGCTGTTCAACAGACCTTTCTGCTCTGATGGAAATGTTCTGTATTTGTTCTGCCCAGTGTGGGAGCCACTGGCCACATGCAGCTACTGAACACTTGAAAAGTGGCTAGTGCAGTGAGGGGACTAAAGCTTGAGTCCACTGAAATTAAAATTTAAACAACCACATGGGACTAGCGATTCTACTGTATTGGACGGCACAGTTGCAGATAATTTTTTGGGGGGTGAGAATTGTTTTTTTAAAATAAAAATATACGTTCTTGACTTCAAGTAATTACCTTTTAATACAGTTCCTTCCATGTGCCGAGGCTGTATTCACAAGCCTGATGCTCAGATATGTTGGTGTATTAAAGCAATTATGTCATTCTATTTGTCTAGGAGTCCATTTAGACAAACTCTTTAAGTGTGAGGGGATTTGCAAGGAGAAGGCACAGCATATTAAATAGAGAAGTTTTGCACTTGCTTCTTCCTCGAGTTGACTTTGAAGACTATTGTAATTTTATCTGAGCACAATCCACAGCATCCCAGGATGCAATCCTGATTCACAGTGGCCCGGGCCCCACCTGGCTGAGGTGGATGAGGTCACCATGAAGGCCCTTGGGGCCTCTAACTGGCCAGGGTCTGGTCTGGGGCTGGGCAGATCCCGCTTTGGCTACGATGAGGGCCAAGCAAGAGTATTTCGTTTTCTCGGATGCAGCTCTAACCCCGTGCCATCCTTATGGGCAGTGTGCCAGGCCCAGAGGCAGTTTGCCCCCTCCCCCGGGGCCTGCTCTCCTGGCGTCCTGGGCAGCAAGCTTCTCATGAGTCCCACAGCTTGGCTAACAGGATGAAAGACATACTTCCAAGAAATCCTTATTTTTCCACCCACAATTTCCCTGCAAAGTTGCGTGGGCGGGGAATTCGTTTTGCCTCTCTGGGGCCTCAGACTGGTGTGCTCACTCACCGGGCAGGCCCCACGCACAGCCCCAGCGCACACACGTCTGCTCCGCATTCTGGATCCCAGTGCCAAATCCACAGGGCTCAGGAAACAAAAGGAGTCCTTCCTCCACCTGGCCCCACTCCTCACGGGTGGCCCAAACCGACCTGAACTAGTATGTGACTCTCTGGGGTCCTTGTGAGCCCATCGGTGTCAACATTCATATGTCACTGCAGAAGTACGAAGGTGATCGCTTAAGGCAGATCCAGAGGGAGGCAGGTGAGGTGTCCGGGCACTGAGCCCTCCTTGGATCCTGTGCCCCAGGCCCCTTACTTGACTTTTTCTGGTCCCATCTGTGTTTGAGGCTTCCCTATAGCGCACGGGGGTATTCACGTGATGTATTGGGGTATTTGTTATATATTATACATAATGTCATATAAATATATATAATATAAGGTATATATACCACATTATCTTTCTAAGATCTGGAAAATTCTAGTTCCAAAACACATCTGACCAAAGAGTTTTTGGTGAGGACTTGTGGACGTGTGTTAATTGTTGACTTGGGTCTGTAGCTTCCTGCAGGTCATCCCTACCCTTCCCACCGCAGGGCAGCGTGCACGGCACACAGTAGGTGTGCACTGGTGTCTGGTGTGTGCTGACTGGCTGGAAGTGTGTGCTGACCAATTCCTGAAAACCTGGGTGGCATGGGGTGCTGGAGAAAGGTCTCGGCCTGAGAGCACGGTGGCGCTGGCAAGGGTAGGGTCTAGGCACTTTGACCCAGGTAGCCTGGGTGGCCCCTCAACAGTTGGGAATCACCAGACTTGAACAGTATTTGCAGCAAACTTAATAGTGATCAAGGTCAGTGTCCAAGAGATTCAACCCCAGGAAATGAGAAGTTTCAGGAAGGTCCACTGAGCCAAGAGAGCTCACGTGAGATGACAGTATGGAAATCAGAGAGGGAATTCAGCTCCAGGAACACGGGCTGGGGTGGGCTTAGCAAATCTAACCCGGATTTAGCAAGTAACTATACAGGGTAATTACTTTGAGTTTCAGGTTGATAAGAAATTTTTTTGATATAAGTATATCCTAGATACTTAAAATATTAATATAAATAAAATATTAGGACACACAATATAAAATTATTTGCATTTTATTTGAGTTTCAAACTTAACTGTGTCCTGTGTTTTACCTGGCCACCAGCTGATCTTTTGCAGAGCTGGAGAGAAGAGACGCAGCCCTAGAAAGGGCCCGGCAGTCTAAACCGCAGTGAGGGAGCCACCTCAAGAGTGCGGGGGCGGGGCTCAGTCTGTTCTGAACCTCCCGCCCCCAACCAAAGGCACCAGCAGGTGGGCACAGCGATTCCTTACTCGTCTTGCATGAGGAGGGGACTGAGATGCTGCACGCTGGGCTGGGGCCTGGGTGGCCGAGTTGGTGCACGTGCAGCACCACGATGGCCAGTTCTGGGCATGGAAACAAGAGGCTGCCAGAGACCCGACTCCGCCACCTGCCCTGCACAGGTGTGGAGATCAGACCCGCCCTCCACGGATAGCAGGAGGTGCACCTGTTAAAGCCGCCGAGGTGAGGCCCAGAGAGAACTGTGCACAGGCTCGTCTTAGGCCACACCAGAGCAAAGCCGGCCCACTTAGAGGGCGACTCTATTCGGCTAATTTAGTGGGGTTTCTTTCTTTCTTTCTTTTCTTTCTTTTTCTTTCTTTCTTTCTTTTTATTAACTCGTTCTTGGCAATTCCATGCAGCTAACGTTGTTAGCTGAAGGCCCGGAGACTGCTTGCACCTGCACACACTCCTGTCCGCTGCAGAGTGTAATTGTAATATTACGTCAAAACCAAACTGTTGGCAGAGGGTATCTGTCGACCTGTTTTAAGGCTGTCCTCAGAGCCAATTTAAATGCCTTTGCAAGTTACATGGAAGTACTCTGGGTTGATTTTTCCAGATGGTGGTAGCATTTTTCAGAAGCACCAATGTTAAATTGATCTTGTATGAAATGGTACGAAACCTTAGGATGTCTTCATTGGAGTTACAGAAACTCCACTCACCTTGGAAACTTGATTCAGCTCCAAAGCACCGCTGGGCCGGCGGCCTCCAGCTTGTATGAGTCTCTCAGGCTACATAGACAGGAGGCGGAAGAACTCACTCCACTGTCTCAGTCGTGGGCATGAATCTAAGAAAAATGAACAAAAGCCCCATTCTACATTATTAAACCATGTCCTTGGTCATCCCAAAGCCGCCTCTGGGAGGCCCTGGCCGTTGCATCTCTCCACGACCCGCGCGTCTGGTCGCAGTGGCGCATCCTGGCAGCACCTGCACGCGGATGTCACGGAGATAAAGGCGCCGCTCCCGCCCGCCCCAGGAACGCAGGCTGCTGCCCCTGGCCCTGACTGCCCCTCTCGGGATGGTAAATGTGGCTCTCAGGAATAAATACTGTGCATCTAGCACCACCGAAACTGTGGAAGGGACAGAGATTCCTCTTACGGGTGGTTTTAATGCTTCGCGGAATTTCCCAGCTGACGGGCCTGGCAGCAGCGTCCTCCTCCGGGATGCTGTGACATTGTGATTGAACGGCTAACCCGGCGTGAACAGGAGGCAGAAGGCACTAGGAGAAGCTGCTCACAGACCAAAGTGTCCCAGTGAGAGGCCCTGCAAGAAAAACTGGCCAAGATTGAGAAGTCAGAAATGCCTCAGAGACGCAGGCCCGGCTGCGGGGTGGTAAGTTGGGTCCTGGAAAGAGGCTTGGACTCGCTGCACATGGAGCCACGGCTGTTTCGGTGGCGTGGTCTGTGGTCCAAAGGCTCCCATAAACCTAGCCTTTGCCACCAGCCATCCAGCCCCCGCCTCTGGGCGACTCTCCGTGTAAGCTGCGTGCATGCAGGGTTTGAGGATGTCCTCCTGGGGTCACGGTCCAGTCTCACTGGCTGTGGAACACACACTTGTCACCAGGTGGACCCGTGAGGGGGTGGGGATGGGCGTGGAAACCCTGCATTAGTGTGGCCTGAAAACTAGCGCCAAGCCCGTGCCCAGACTAAGTCACTGTGACTTCCACCTGCTCCCAACGGACGCTGGCCGTTGCCACGGCAGCACTCCACCCCATCTGGTCCTCACAGCAACCCTGTGAAGTCGCTATTTGATTTTTAGATTTTGTTTTTTAGGATGATTTTAAGTTTACAGAAAATTGAGTGGGAAGTACAAAGAGTTCCCACGGAGTTCTCTCTGCCCCACAGTTTCCCGTGTGATTAACACCTTGCAGGTGTGGCACCTTCCTGACGGTTGCCGAGCCAGTATTGATGCACTAGTGTTTACTGACACCGCAGTTTACGGGAGGGCCCACTGTCGGCGCTGCACCTTGTACGGATTGGAGGAGTGCGTAACATCATGTACCCACTGTCACAGTGACACGCACAATACTGTCACTGCCCTAAAATTCCCAGAGCTGCACCTGTTCATCCCTCCCTCTGCCACCCCCGGAAACTGCAGATCTCCTTACTGACTGCCTGGTTTTGCCTTCTCCAGAACGTCACGGAGCTGGAATCACAATAGATAGCCTTCGCAGACGGTCTTCTTTCACTGCACAACGTACATTTAAGGTTCTCCATGTGTTTTCTTGTTGCTGCTGACTAATATTTCACTGTATGGATGTGCCACAGTTTGTTTAATCTGCAGTAGCTATCTTAATTTTTATTTTACTGACAGAGACGGAGATTACAAGTGACTAAGTGTTTTGCTTTAAGTTCTGGAGATCTGGAGTTCTGGCCAACTGGATTTGAACCCAACCTGGGTCTTTTGACTCCAAATCCACTATTACGCCTCACTCCATCCTGGACTGGGGAAATCCGAGTCCTCGTTTGTCATGTATTTTCTGCGTCAATCACAAGCGTCATTCAGCGCCCTTTAATGCGCTTTTTATATCGTTTTTCCAAATAAGGTCAGGCATCTGCAGCACTCCAGGCTGGGCACTTCTGGGGGTGCAGATGGTGTGGGTGTGCCAGGCATGGGCAGGAGATGTGAGTTTAGAGGGCAACTGTCCAAGCCCCCTCAGAGTCTGTGCCACCCCCAAATACCCAAGCAGCAGGGACAAGTAACCCACAGCTGTTGGGTCCTATGTTAGTCTTGGGGGACAGAAGACATTTTCCTTTTGCTGAAAACTGAGTGGGGAACAAATCGTTTAAAAACTTGGCACTTAAATCTCCCCTTTCCCTTCCAAGGAAAGCCTCTGGAATCATTCTGCAAAGCATTCGCTCTCCTTTTGTTCTGAGATTTGGGTGTTGATGACTTCCTTTGGGAGACCATTTAGGGTCTCAGATTTCACCATCAAGAAAACCTCTAAGTATTTTAGCAGAGAAAGCTTCTGATTAAATCGATCTCCTCGGCACCGCAGGCCTCCGCCCGCCCCCCATGTGAGCCTCAGAGGGAATCTGCGTGTTGGGGAGCTATTTGTGGATACCTTGCGGTGCGTTTCCACTGCTTTGCTCAGCCATCCAGATTTAGCTATTTAAGTTTCCCTCATAAATCAGCCATTCCAAGTGTCTTAATCATCTCCTTCCAGTCTGTCTATAGCTCTCTGCCCTCCAAGAAATAAATTACCCGCAATTACTTAAAGTTAGTAATTGAATTTGTTTTAGTGGTAGAGAGAAAATTTATCCATTTTGCTAGTAATTTGTAGTCATTTTTAGTAATTGATAGTAATTTTCTAGTAAATACTAATTAAATGTTTCACTAAGTAAAAGAAGTATAGAGTAATGTATTCACTAAGCATTAGTATTTCCAATTTATCTTTATACCAGCATGTGATTTAGGTTAAGTTGATAAGATCTAGTGAAATGATCCTCATTGTGTTACGCTTTAAAAAAGCAATCAAAGAGAAGTAAAGGCAGATCCTTCTCAACGATCTGCCATCACGTTGCAGATGGGGAAACAGAGGCAGAACAAGATCGTGGTGCTTGGCCGAAATCAGCTGCACAGTCAGTGAAAGGACGGGATCTCTGAACTTCAGAGTTTGGCTCCATGGGACCCCCTGGAGGATGGGGCAGGACACAGAGAAGTGGACCCCACGGGAAGGTTCTTGTCACCTTGCAGGAAGCTGGCGTGGCATTATTCCTGCCTTGCAGCCTCATCCTCGTCGACGTGGGAGGTCATGACTACCATGTGGATTCCTCCACATCTAGATCGACAGTAACTTTAACTGCATTTTGGGCCATTCTGAAGATGTGCTTATTTTGCAAGAGTGGCAGCAAACGACATTTGCTACCACGACCATATCAGACGATTTTATTTCACCCAATGAATCCATTAATCCCTAGCACCTGGCTGGCACTTGGTTTTTACCCTGTAAGTTACTTTTGTGCTGTTAAAATTCTTCTCTGCAAGCTCATCAGTGTAGCGAGTGCCGTACGCGTGGGGTAGCACACGCTTACTGCACGGCACCTCTGTTTTTGCGGCTGAGGCCTCAGGGCATGTTTGTTGGGTGCAAAAGAGAAATGGTGATTTTCCCAGGATATGTTCCTAGTTAGAAAATAATATCCCTCTAGAATTAATTAATTAATGGGAGTTGATACAATTAACAAATGCTGAGCGACAAATTCTGCAGAGGTGCAATTCTCTAATTAGAGCTGTGGCTTAGGGCAGTGCAGGCCTCTCGGCTTCCCTTTCCTGACCAGCAAAACCAGGGGGTAACCTGCAACCTCTCCACAATCTATCTACCTTTCCAGATTTAAATTAAATTAAATTATGTTTTATGTTTATTTAAAATGTAATACAATGTCATGAGGAATATTCTGAAACCTAAACAAACAGAGAAGGCATTGAAATCATCCATTGTTCCCAAATGTGATTAAAATATTAGTACATTTTCTTTCAGACTGATTTTTCCCTGTAGGTTTGTTTTTTTAGTTGTAATCAATCAGAATATTAAATTGCAATTTGTTCTAATTTCTCTTAGATGATAATATTTGGAAAAAATGTTATACTATAGTCCATATAAATATAATTTGTAATGATTACATAATATTACATCAAATGTAACAACTGTAATTTGCCCAGACATTTCTCTCTTTTTTTGACGTTTAGGTTGTTTTAAAATTTTTATTATTGTAAATAACACTTCTGTGAACATCTTTATAAAGCTTTTTATATATTTAGATCATTTTATTTGGTTAGATTCCCAGAACAAAATTATGAGGTCAAAGGACATAAATATTTTAAGGTTCATATTACTTCTTGCCAAATTGTCTTCCAAAAGTGCTGCCCTGGTTTCTCCCACCCCCAGCAACAGATGATATTTCCCATTTCACTGCTCCATCTCTGCTTTGGATATTACCATTAAAAATTTCTGCTAGTTGGCTGGGTGAAGAATTGTGTGATATTTAATGCTCATTTTTTTATTAACCATGTAGTCAAATATTTTTCTTCACGTGAAAATTTGTGTTCTTTCTTCTTGGAATTGCTTATTTTTACCCTTTTCCAATTAATCTATTGGGATGTTAATGGCTTTTTTACCTATTTGTATGATATTTTTATATAATAAAGTTATTAACCCTCAATGATATTTCTGCACATTCTTTTTCTAATGTCATTGATATCCAAGTTGGCTTTCAAGATCACAGTAATTCTTAAATGATTTTAGGACAATGTGGCCTTTCTAGTTTTTTTCCCTTCCATTGAATGCCAAGTTTAGAAGGACATAAGCCAACACAACAGAAACTTGTGCAATAAAGATGTTGGGTGTTTTAAATATCCGTGCGAGCCTGGCTTTCAAAAACCTTTTTTTCTGAGCCAAGGAATTCTTGTATGAATTAAATATGAAACTTCCATCCCTCACAAAGTAAACATGTAATGATATACTTCTTGTCCCCATTACAAATCTGAGGGGAGACTGCTTTCTGATCTTACATAAAACAGGTGACTCTTCAATTAAACATAAATTTTCAATTAAAGCACATCCCTCTGGGTGGCAGATCGCAGTCCCCACCCCGGCTGGGCAGAGCCTGCCTGGGCAGCCTCTCGGCGTCCAGCTGCTGCTGGCGAGGCCGGGCTCCCCGGCAATCCCAGGAGTGTGGGCTACGCCGGCTGCCGGAGGAGCCCAGGCCTGGGCAGAGGGGCCCACAGCCCTGCCGTGATGCCCACTGAGCAGAGCAGGACCGGAACCTTTGAAAACCGAGGGAGGGCTCTCTTCTTCTGACCCTGCTGCAGCCCTGAAGTCTCGTCGGCTCAGCATGAGGCTCTGAGGTTACTTGAAAATAGCACCTTCCGGGAAAAGATCCAAGGGCTGAAGGATACTCGGGGGCACTTGACATACTACTCAGGCCAAGTCTGGCCTCTGTGCATTCTTTTCAGCAACAGTGATCTGAAAAGATACATGTTCATCTGTACTAGAATTTTTTAAAAAGTTTTGTAAACTTAAAAATGTTTTTCAATCATGTAAAGTCAAATTCTCTGGCACACTTTCTGCCTCTCCTACCCCTAACCCAGGAACCTTCCCTGAGGGAACCACTGGTATCAGCTCACTGTGCACCCTTCCAGATATATGCATACCCAGAAATACAGTGTGTATGTGCATGTGGGGGTGTGTGCGTGCATGGGTGCATGCATGTATGTGTGTGCATGTGTGTGTGCAGGTATGTGCACATATGCGTGCCTGTGTATATGTTCCTGCAGGTGTGTGCACGCATGTGCATGTGTACGCGTATATCCATTTGTGTGCACGTGTGCATGTGTGACAGGGGATATATCGTGCATATTCTGTAGCTTGTTCTTTTCACTTAAGCCACATGGAGACCTTTCCACTTCAGCACATCCAGTCCGATCTTGTCATGTTGTGGCTCCTGTAGGAATTAGAAGTCCAGGTCATGTGGTGAACAAACATGCTTTGGCAAAAACAGAGCACGTAGGATCCTGTGTTTACCTGGGCACTGGACCTCTGTGATCAAAGACGTTTCTTCCCTTTTGCATTTTAATTTTCTTGCCTGTATAGTGACCCTAACGCTCCTTCCAGCTGTGTGAGTAAAGGTTAAAAACACTTGTTTGATGGAAAAGTCATGATGTTTAGAGATTTTATGTCAAGAAAAATCAAATATTTTTGTGTTTATTATTTAAAAAGTAAGAATTGTAGCAATCACAATGTCTTAGTACCATTTGTTTCACATTAATAATATGATATCATTGCAGGTATCTAAAAGTGACTTTGCAATTTAGGAATCAGTGACATCTCATGCCACACAAAGGGAGGTAGTTGGACCCAGAGGCTGGAGCCAGATGGAGACTCAGAGGACCAGGGTGCAAGCTTGGACCCCCCACTGGCTGCCTGTGTGGACTTGGTCCCAGTCACTCTCTGCTCCCTGCCTCAGTTTCCTCATCCTCATGATGGGTTTTGTGAACAGAATGAAATAATAAGGTATGTGAGAGTGCTTATGTAAACTATGAAAAGCTACACAAATGTTGGTGATTACTGTTATAAAGGTAGCAAGTTTGAACATTTATAGTGAGGAGGAACTGAAATTGCCCTAAGTCTCTCCTAAAGCAGCTGCTGGAAAAGCTTCAAGGGCTTCCAGCGTCAGCAACCTGCTTGTCTTGCTGTGCACCCTTGCTCGCCCTTTGTGACCGTGCCCCAAGGGAGATGCCTTCATAACAAGGGGAAGGTCAGTGGCTAGAATGTGCAGCACCATGTACCCCTCTTGCGGATGCAGAGCGCTTTTGGTGAACTCATTAGAAATTCTACAGGTCACGTGGGGAGTATCGGTGCAAACTGCCCCCCTGGCTTGGCTGGGTGCCCTAGGTGCTGTGTGGTGAGCTGTGTAGCTAGAGGCAGGTGGGCTTCACCCTGCAGCTCTGGCTGGGTTGGGCTACCTTCAGATCCTCTGTTTTCAGTGCACAGCAGACTCTAGGGTGGGACAGAAGGACCGGTAGCCTTCTCTTGGGGATCTGTGTTGATGGCAGCTCCCAAGCAGAGCCCCTCTGCACACCTTCTCACAGCTCACGCCGCCCTGTTTGTGGGGTTGGTCCTCTCCTGGCCTAGCCTCCCAGGGAGCCGGAGGAGGGTGGTCCAGGTGGATCCTGGGCAGTAGCTGCCGTTTCCATTGGGGGTGTTCTCTGGTTTTGGTACTGATTTCCTATTCTCAGAGTTCTTGTGATTATTTAGAAGGAAAAAAAAGGGGGGGCAATGTTCATCTTTTCTTCAAAGCATTCTGTTATATTTAAAGGAAGTCCAATTGGAAGACAGGGCAAGCCAACATAATTTCAAAAGGAACTATGTTGAAAATGCATACAAATAAGTTATTTTAAAAGAGTAATCAGTGCCCAGTAGGAGCTTGAACACAATGTACATGCACATATTTGAAGCTTAACAAATAAACGTGCAACCTGGCTTTCCCATGAAGGTAACTCTTCTCTTTTTTTAAAAATATGACATCACATCAGGTAGTCAATGTTGAGCCTGAATAAAAGTGTGGCATTTAAAATTCAACAATGCTCATCTACTGCAGGCTGATACGTATTTAAAAAGATCTACTTCTTATAAAGATCTCCTATTTAATTAAGAAAAACTAATATCAAAGCAGTTTTTTGCATTTAAAATTCATGTTTAAACTTCTCCTAGATTAAGTGAGCTTAAACAGTTGTGATTCCTGACTTTAACAGCATTATAAAACACATTAGAGATTGAGAGGATACAATTCTGCCATGTTAGGTTATAACCTAACTGCTATTTGCAGTTGTAAGGAGTTCTAATGGCGCAGGGACAAGATTTATTGTTGCAAAGACATTCTGCTTAACATTAGCCTTGTCATTCCATTAATAATGACTGCTTATGAGCCATCTCGTTGGCATCTTTGTTGTCCTGAAAACTTAAAACTCACAGCACAATTCTTTACGACGTGTTACATTGCCCCCTCTGGGTATTCCTGACCGTTATCCCATTTGGTTATATTCAAAACTGCTGCCTCCGGAGAGAGCATTAGGCCGACCTTTCACCTTCCAATATTCTTGGTTCAAATGGCGTAATAACATGTAGTGAATATTTACAAGCACACTTATACTATAATAGAGTACTGCTGTGAACATTAGCACATATTTTCTGCTCAATCAGGCTTTGATGAAGAGCTTGCCGCGCACCCCAGAGAAAATACAGTCCCAGTAAGCTGTGCTAGCGAAACACCCTTGAACCTAAACAGCTTACACAAGGAACACGGGCTAGATGCAGATTAGCCAGGCGGCAGAGCCAGAGACACCGAGTTCCTGGATGCCTGATGTCATCAGAAGTGACATCAGGGCTGCAGGTGACTGCGGGCTGCAGGTGGGGGCCCTCCACACGAGGAATTCCGAATGCATCAGCGCGAGGCTTATCCAGGAAGAGAAAATTAAAGGCCATATGATGTGTTGGCACCTGGTGGCCTGGTGACCTTCCCTAGGGATTTTACGCTTCTTAATTAAATTTCTTTCTTTTTTATTAAAAAAATGAGATCCCATAATAATTAAAAATAAAAGATTCTCTCTGGTACTTCTGTTGCTTTAAAAAAAAAAAAAGAAGAAAAAAACATTAAAAAAAGATGAGATTCCCCTCCTACTCATAGAAGAAATTGGAAAATGCCTCCACTGCCCCGCCCCTCCTTCACTCATCAACCCCGCCCTCTTCCCTAGCTCCGCCCCTTCCCCTCCAGCCCCGCCCCCGTGAGGCCCTGCTGAGGACTAACGTTGGGGTTGGTCTCCTCCCTGGCTCCGCCCCCTGTACCAGCTCCTCCCCTTGGTGAGCTCCGCCCATCGTTAAAAGCCCTGCCCTCCCCGTGGTATGAATCCCGATTTCCTGTCTGGGCCACCCTGGCCGCCCTCCTGGCTTCGCCCTGGGAGAGGGAGCGGCACAAGTGCAGCCGCGTCCTCCATTTCTTGCTTGTCGCCCTCTGCCTTCCGGAGTTAGGACTGGAGCTTTTTCCACAGAGCCTGGACCGAGGCCCAGGCCAGCCGGCCTGGTACCGAGAGCCCTGAGGTAAGGAGGCTGTTCCGTCTTTGAACACAGATGCACGTCTGTCTGTCCGTCCGTCTGTCCGTCTGCTTATAGCTACTTTTTTTCCTTTTTGCAGAGCTAGCATAAATAGGAGTATTGGATTTTCAGGCGATTTCTGCCTCGCAAATTCAAGAGGTCAGAGGCGTCTAATAAGATTCCTATAATTCAAAGGAACCTCGTTGGAAGGCCGGCCATCAACGCTAATTGCGCAGCTGTCAGGAGGCCTGTCTGTCACCAGCTCCTCGGAGATTTACGCTGGGAGTTACCGGTGCCGCGGGGGTCCGGAGGCCTGGCCAGCGGCCGGGGCCCACTTCTGTGTTCCGACCCTGTCCTCCTGCTGAGCTGTGAGTAGGGCTGGGCGAGTGTCTCCTCGGGGCCTGGCCCCGGGCTTGGGCAGAGCCACAGCCTAGGGCCACTTGGAGCTGGTGGTTTTCTGCTCTCCTGGCCTGTGCGGGGTGGAAGACCCGACTGTGGCTTGGATTAATGGGAATTTGCCCGGGTCCGTGGGACGAGGCCTTGACATCCTTTTGGTCGGTGTCCAGCGCCACATAATGCACACACGTGTGTTTGATAAATGCTCTCAGCTGATCCAGTTCGTCCCATTTGTGCTGCGAGTTATCAGTGGGAATGAGGTAGTAATGGGACACGAGACTGCCTCCTCTCCCGGGAATTGTTATTTATGGTGGGAGCTTGTTATAATACAAGTCATTAAACAGATTTAAATTTACCACAGGTTAAGCCGTGCGTCCCCTTAAACAGCTACATATAATGAAAGCCTGATATAAGATGGTTAGGTTATAACACGGCGTTAGTCTGTCTCCTGGTTTTACTGCTGGGTCAGCGTGAAGATGGGGTGAGCCAAGGCTACTTAGTGGGAATTAAGAAAGCCTTTTGGCATTTCCTGTATTTTATGAAACTCTTTTGCCCTTGTCTAGGTATAGGGCAGTGCCTGTGTTGAATTTCCCTCTTCTCTCCTACTGTTTCCTTATCTTAATTTCCTGGAGAGTGAGCTTTGCTATTATTTATTCCGTGCTTATGTATGTGCCATACCCTGCCCTTAGCACTTGCCATGAGGTATGTGATTTGGTTTTGGCAACAACTCGAAGAGGGAGTTATCCTTGTCCCCATCCTGTAGCTGAAGAACCCGTAGCTCAGATCTGTTAAGATACTTTCCTGGAATCACACAGCCAGTAAGCAACAGAGCCATGACCCCAACAAACAGGAGCCTGCTTAGCCCCGTGATCTTAAATGTTGTCCGAATCCTTTTTTATATTATAAAAACATCTTGAGATTTTCATAAGACAAGGGTAATTAAAGAAGTTTTAGAAGTCCTATTTAAGTTTGGATGTGTTAGCCCTTATGTTTTCTAATTATGCACAAGTACTTTCTCATCACAATCCTTTCTTAAGTTCATAAGCATTTATTGAGCACCTACTCTGGAGCCTTTGGTAGCTGCCAAAGGGAGGATGATCTAACCCCAGGGGGGAGGGATGGGGAAGCCACCAACAGAAGACAAGAGTGTTAACATCTGTGAAGGGGATGTATTGAAGGTTTTCAAGGGAGGACAACAATCTAATTCTTCCAGGGGGGTTTCAGAAAAGGAAAATTTGGCTGACACTTTATGAATAATGAAAAATCCTCATGAACTGGTTTTTCATTAGTTAATGCCAACAATATAGGTGGTAGTTGAAACCAAAACAGGGGTCATGTCACGCAGGGAGAGAGAACAAGCTTAGAACTAATTGGGTCTTGAAACACTTCAGTATTTAAAGAAGATGAGAGACCAAGTCATGTCAGAAGAAGAAGCCAGAGAGGTAGGAAGAAAACCAGAAAATGACATGTCATGGAAACTGAGGGCACAAAGTATTGCAAGAGGGAAGGACGCGTTAGTGGAGCTGGGTGCAGCTGAGAAGTCCTGGAAAGAGGATGCTTTGCAAGGCCCGTTTGGCGTAGAAACTGCAAGATCGCTGTTGACATTGGTCAGAGGTGGAGGAACAGAGGCAGAAACAGGCTGCAGGGCGTGGAAGGTCGAGAAGTGTAGACAGCACTACGGGTGACTTGGGGTGGGAGGAGTTCGGTGTGAAGTGAAGAGTATAAGGTGGAAGAATCTGGAAGGGGAAGTCGGGAGGGATGTGGGGTCCAGAGAGGCTTTTTATTGTGGGGTTTTGAAGACTCATTAGAGGAAGACGCTAGTAGAGTGGTTAGGGACACAGGAAGAGGAAGTAATGAGTGGCAGTAAGAGGGCTCGAGTATCATGATGGATAATTTAAATAAGAAAAATTTTATTTTAACATTTTGAAAACTTGTTCCTTACCGAGTTTGGCCTATCATTAACATAGTCAACAATTATGAAAGAGGCTTCCTTTCTTTATAAATCAATGTCTGCATGGCATTATGCGTCTGCGTAAGAATATATTCTGTGCTCGATAAGCTGTTGTGGGTTTGTCTCACCAAACTGCCCTTCCCACCATTTTCACCCTCTTCCCTGGGAAGCATCCGTAAAGGTCCCAGCGCTTTTCCCAGCCTCCTCCAGCAGCCTCCTACCTTCTGCAACCTTTGTTAAAGCCCTTTCTGGAGCACTTGCTACAGTGTGTTGCAGTTTTGTTTTCTTGTTGGCAAACTTTTTCTGTAAAGGGTCAGATAGTAAATGTTTTCATCTTTGCGAGTGCTACCGTCTCAGTTGCAATCACTTAGTTCTGTCTTGCTCCAGGAAAGCAACCAGAGACAATACATACGTGTGAATGTGCTTGGCTGTGTTCCAATAAAACTTTGTTATGGACACCAAAAATTTAAATTTTAAATAATTTTTGCATACCACAAAATATTATTCTTCTTTGGATTTTTCCAGCCACTTAAAAATGCAGAAACCACTCTTAGCTCACAGGTCATACAAAATAGGCAGTGGGGTGGATTTGGCTGGTGGTAGGAGTTTGCTGACCTGCTCTAGGCTGTTTCTCCGAAGGGAGGGGGGCAGTGTCCCTCAGTCCAGCCCAGTGTTTAGAACTTTCCTGATGCCTAAAAGAGTGACTGAGTGACCCGTTTAAGCTTTTATATTTTCATTTATGAGTTGTCCCGAGTGGTAAAATTCCTTTAAGATGTAAGTTAAAATTTTCTGCTGGTCTTCTTAGAAATCCCCTCTGGAAGGATGCCGTGTAACATATACGTAAAGGTCATCTGAGAACCACAGCAACTTTTCCAATATTAATTGGGCTCCAAGTAAATAAGTTCAGATATTTTCCTCAGTAGGAGACTAAACTTCTTTCCTCCTCCATTTTCCCAACAAATGTAAGTATGGAATACAATTTTAGTCTCTCTGCCTAGTCCTTTACCAAGGATTAGAAAAACACAACAAAACAAAGCAACTCCTTCCCTGAGTGTGCAGAAGAGCGACTTTGCGTAAGCGCCTTGGGTCCTCTCCTTCCCCGACTCAGCTTTCCCACCTGAGAACTGGGCACCTGATGACCCGGCTCTGCTTGTCTCCTTACTTCCAGGGACTTACCTGGCCTTCATGTCTCTCACCTGTCTGTGCAGAGAACTGTGACTTTTCCCGGCCTCCTGCCCCCCAGGGTTAGTTAATTTGAATTCCAGATAAACAATGAATAACTTTTAAGTGATTTTTTTTCCACTATAAGTACACTAAATACTTTTTTGTACAAACAAAGTGTTCATTACTTATCTGAAATTGAAATCTGAATGGGCACCTGTATTTTTATTTGCTAAATCTGGTCACACTGTGCCCCGTGCGAAGTCAGGTGGTCCTGCCAGCCACACCCCCTTCACCAGTTCTGTGTCATTCATAAACTCTGCTTCTCTTAGTTCCCGCCTCCCTTTCTACACCCAGGCTCTGTGCTGATGCTGGAAGGAAACACCAGCGTGCCTTGCGTGTTCACCGTGTGAGAGCTCTCACGGGTGAGCACTCAGTGTTCCCCGACATTATCGGTTCGGTTCTCCCGGCGCCCCAACGTGGGACGTTTGATCCTCATTTGAGGAGGCAAAAAAACTGAGCCTTTGAGAGTGTTCCTAGCTCACCTAGCCACTAGGGCAGAAAGTGGAAGCAGGTGGGGCTGCCTCCAGGCCCTCCCTCCCCTGGGACTCCCAGAGCTGGAGGCAGTGGCAGGGGGCAGGGTCCCTGCTAGGAGGCTCGCTCAGACCTGGAAGGAATCAAGCAGGAGCCCCACACCTGCATAGACCACACCTGGAGAAGCTGCTCAGAGGCGTTTGAAAGGGAAAGTCGCCTGTCTGCAAAGCAGTGAAAACAGACTGGCCTGGAGGTGGGGGCCGCTGCTTTGCAGGTAGGCAGTTGTGAGAGAGGACAATGGGTGCACTTCTCCACCACGTGCCCCGAAAGCAGAGCCATCGAGGCCGGCTCCCTCTGATACGAACTCCCCGGGACCTTAGTTCACGCTTCGCCGCAGAGCCGCCAGGGCCAGTGACATCTCAAGATGCGAGCTAAATTGGTCCATATTTCAGAAAGCTTGGGAGGTCACCTCTGGGGTTCCGCAAAGCATAGGCAACTAGACTGCAATATGGGCTTGAGTAAATATATCTCCCTGCTGGCTCGGGTGATCCCCCTGAGAAGTTTTTGGGCACAGATCATTATTGATATATTGGAAGTGTCTTCAACCATATCAGGTGGGGGTGGGGGGGCACCAGGATGCCAAATGGCGGATGTGTCTGCTCGAGTAATCTTCATGATTGATGCCCAGCCCTGCTGCCAAGGCGAATGCGCGGCATGCCCATTTATCTCCGCCTAAATATGGATGTATATCGACGTACCCATTAAATGACGCGGGCTTTGGAGACATAAGATCAGATTAGATAAGCCCCTAAATTTCTTCTTTTAAAATATGCAGAGAAAAGGAGTTCAAAATACCAAGTACTGATGAGGACTAAGGGTCTAGGAGGAATTGACAAACATCTCGGAATTCAGAATTAATGCTTTAAACTTTAGGCCTCTTTGGCAATCAATACGCACACAAAACTCTCATTAATGTTCACAGCGGTTAAAACATGCATATCAGCAGCAGACCATTTATTTCCGCGCTGTCGACGCCGGGTCTGACGTGGCTCTCTTCTGTGGAAGACGGACAGGACGCAGGGAGAAGCGCTGCCTGCCCTGGAGTTTCATCCCATTAAGGCTGAAGCGGTTTCATTGCAGGTTTCTTCACCCTGCTGCATTTTTATCTCAGGCCCACCGCCCCTGATGGTCTGTTTCTCCAGCTGACAGCAGTCCAAAGCAGACCCCGGAGTTTTGCAATTTCCTACACTCACCTGACCCCTGACAGGAGCTCAGGGGGCTGCACTCTCCTTGCACAGCTCCCTGAGCCGGCCATCCTCCATGCGAAGGTCTCAGAAGGAGGGGCCAGGGCCGCGATTCGCCCCCTGCCATCCCCCAGAACACTGACACCCAGCCTATAATTTATCATAAAAGGTTACCAGGTTTCGTTATCCCACTCTGTTATTAATCAGAATGCTGTGGCAGGTTGGATTTTGTGACCTATAAATATTCATTATGTTTGGACTGCTTTATAAACAGCAACACTTCCTTCTGTTTTTAGGGAAAAATTTGTATCATCTTGCCTTATTGTCAGTCCTGGCTGTGGCATGGAATGAGTTGACGTCTTATTAGGAAATACGGGTCCTAGTCTCCGTGGCAGGTTGTGTCTTTGTGGTTACGAGGCACCTGTGCGAATTCACGGAGCCAGGTATCTGCAGTGGCAGGTGCTCCCAGCTACAGACAAATATTCCCACCAGAGGGGCTTCAGTTCTTTTTATGAAAATGTACTTTTTAAAATTAGAAAATATTTCAAGCGTTCTAAAAAAATAAAGAATAATAGACAACTACTCATATATCTACCGTAATTATCAAATCTTCACATAATAGATGAAATGGACCCCGTGTGATCCTCTGTGATCCCAACTCCCTGCATTCAAGAGGCATCCCCTAATCGTCACTGAGAGTTCGTCATTCCTGTGCATATCGTATTATTTCATAACATATTTATGTTTTGCTAGTATTGTCTGACAGTGGTTTGCAGATTTAAACAGTATCCTACTATTAATTTCCTTGGTTTTTTTCCACTCAACATTCTGCTTTTGAGATTGCATATATAACTCTATCTTAGCTGCTCTATGTTATCTCATTGTAGGACTCTGATACACTGTATCCTTTCTCCTACTGATGGATAGTTAGCTTGTTTTCCATTTTCCCCTATAACCAGTGATACGAGCTTGCATATTCTATAGCACACATCTCATTCAAACTCTCGTACACGTGAGCGAGAGTTGCTACCGAGAGGCCGCATTGCTAAGTCATAGGATACAAGTGTCTTCGACTTTGTTAGATAGTCCCAGATTATTCTCCAAAGGCATGTACCATTGTACATTCTAACTAGCAGATAGGGAAGGTCTTTGTCCCCACCCCCATCCTTGGCCAACAGTTGTAATTGCCCAATTTAAATTTGCTTGCCAATCTGACAGGTATGGATTGGTAGCTCCTTGTTTCAATTTGCACATCCCGAACTATTTATGAGGTAGAGCATCTTGTCAATGCTTATTGACTGTTTTGTTGCCTCTTCTGCAGACTTCCTGTTCCTATGACTTGGTCATTTTTCTATTCAGGTGTCTTTTTCTTATTGATTTGAAAAATAAAATACGTATATTTATGTATAATAATTTATTTTTGTGCATATTGCAAATATTTCCTCCCAGTCTGTGGCTTGTTTTTCCACATTTTTAAACTATGTCTTTTGATATACAGATGTTTTCATATCAATGTTTCAAATTATTAATCTTTTAATTTACATCTTATGCTTTTTATGTTTAAGAAACCTGTCTTTGCTGTAAAAGCCTAAAGATGTCCTACTGAGAGTTACTATAAAAATGACAAAGTTTGCTTTGGACATGCAGATCTTAAATTCATCTGGTTGGCATTTGAATGTATAAAGTAGGTATATAATTTTACATATTTTATGGATAACTAGTCACAGCTTCATTTATTGAATAGTTCATTTCACTATTATCATTAAAATATTTTCTTGTAAAACTTACCATGCAAACAGAAGAGGGATATACACCAAATTAAGGGTTATAATAAGGCAATAAAACAAAATAATAAACCATCAGCCATCTTAGATCATTTCCAGTATCGTAGAACATTTCTCTGTGACGCTCCCTAAGTTCAATTCTCCTTTCTTCCCTCCCGATTTTTATAATAATTGGTCCCTTGGTTATCTTTACTGTTTTCCACATGTATATGTGTTCCTACCCAATATTTGTTTTTTAGATTTGCCTTTGTTTTCAGCTTTATCCAAATGGAAATATACTGTTAATATAGATATTCTTTTTTGACTTTCCTTCTGTTCCATTGGCCTTTTTTCTTTCCTGTGGCAAGAATCCACTCTTATCTAATATCACTTTATAATAGCCTTGATTCCTGGGGAGACAAGTTTCCTCACATTGTTTATTTTTTTCAGCATCCTCTTGACTATTCTTGACCCTTTGCTCTTTCATTTGAATTTTAAGATGAGCTTGTAAAGTTTCATGAAAAATCCTGTTGGAATTGTAATTATAATTACATTGACTTTATAGATTAATTGTGGCAAGTTTGACATATTTATAATAAAGTATTCTAATTCATATCCATGATGTATCTTCTCATTCATTTAGGTTTTGTTTTGTATCTTTTGATAATATATCCTTTAATGACATCCTTTTAGTACTGTTCTTATACAAGTATTTTTCTATTTCCAGAGACCTTTTACATTTTGTTGCTTTTGTGAATTGAAACTTTAGCATTAATATTGTATAATAGGATGCTTGGTAATGGACATGATTTTTATTTGTTGATTTGTGTATTAGCTTCCTATTGCTGCTGTAAAAAAGTGTCACAAACTTAGTGGCTTAAAATGAATTTATTTTCTTATATTTTTGTGGGTCAGAAGTCTGATGTGAATCTCATTAGGCTAAAATGAAAGTGTTGGCAGAGTTGTGTTCCTTTTTGGAGGCTCTAGGGGAGAGTGGGAAAGGCAAGGAAACTCTCACATTTCTTGGCTTGTGGCCCCTTCCTCCATCTTCGAAGCCAGCAACATTGTATCTCTTTGACCTTTTTGCCATTGTCACAGCTCCACTTCTAAGAACTCATGGGATTAGATTGGGCCTACCTTTTATAACCTAGGATAATCTCTCCCTCTTAAGGTTCTTAACCTTAATAACACCTGCACAGTATGTTTTGCCATATAAGTGAGCATATTCCCGGGATCTGGAAATTAGGATGTGGACATCTTTGGGGGTCATTATTCTGTCTGCTACAATTTGATATCTAATAACCATGCTGAACTCTATTTCTAATCATTGTCTATAGATTTTCTTGAATTTATAAATAAACTATCATATCATCTCTTCTTTTGCTATTTCTAAAGCATTTATTTATTTTTCTTTTCTTATTGCATTAGCTAGAACCTCCAGAACAAAATTAAATGTAAGTAGTAATAGCAGGCACTCTTATCATTAGTTTTAATGAGACTTTCTAAAGTCTCATTCATTAATAGTGTGATGTATATTATAGATTTTGAATAAGTATCCTTTGTGAGGGTTAAGAAAGTTGCTTATTATTTCTAGTTTATAGTATACAAATTGTGACTGTGGATTTTTAAATTTATCCTTATAAGGCTGCCAGTTTGAGCTTGATGTTACATTTTGAAGCTATGTTGTTATAAGTGTACAAAATTTGTATTTGATAATACCTTCTTGGTGAATTTTTTCCTTATGATATAGTGTCACTATAGGCATTAATACTTTTTTGCCTTAAATTGTATTTTGTGTCATATTGACATAGCTATCACCCTCTTTTCTTTTGGGTAATATCTGTGTGTTATATCTTTTTCTTTATTTTCAATTTTTCTGTGTGGTTTTGTCTTATCTGTGTTCTGTATAAGTCACATATACCTAGATTTTTTAAAAATCCCAAATCCAATCAGATAACATCATCTTTTAAAAAGTAAATTTTATCCATTAATATTTATTGTGACTAATGAACATATTTGGTCTTATATGTACCATCTTATTTTTTTGTTGTTGTCTCTGTTAATATTAATTTCTTTTATTTTCTGGTTTGTTCCCTCTTTGTCCCCCACTCCTGCCACCCCTGTTTCTTTACCTTCTTTTTATTCTTTTCATTGCCTTGAAAATTAATAAAATATTTTATGATACATGTTTTTCTTCTACTTTGGAAGTTATAGATTATACTTCTATTCTTTTGGTGATTATCCTTAAATTTTTAAGATGTTTAACCAAAATTTTTCTAACAAAGGATAGTTGTTCAGCATTTCTATTTTCTTTCATTTGACCACAATAAGGACATGATCAGATGTGTAACAAGTCCCCGTCTTGTGTATTGTTTAGAATTTATTTTAACACTATTTTTTAATATCAGCAGTTGTCATTTTCTAAATTGAGTTAAGTTTACCGTTCTATTTTATCAGTTTCTGTGCTCATTTTGATTCTTGTTTTTCATAAGCTTCTTTTGAACTTCCTTTCTTCTTCTTGAAGTACATGCTGTCATAGTTTTTTTATTGAGGATCTGTAGGTTATAAATTCACTAAATCTTTGTATACCTGAAAATGTCTTTATTTTGCTTTCACTCTTGGTTGAGGTTTGACTGGTTTGAAATTCTTGGTTAAGGTTATCCTCCTCCCTGACCCCCCCAGCACTTTAAGGATATTAGTTCCTTGCCTTATGGAATCTCTTGCTGCTGAGAAATCTGTTTGCATCATAGATATCATTCCTCTATAGGCAATCTTTTATTTTTCTGGAAGCTTTTTATGTTTGAGGCTCCGTTTATTTTCTATACTGTTTAGGCATGGATATTTTTATTTGTTATGATGGAATACTTTTGCAATCTGAAGACTTCTGTCTTTTTACAATACTATAAAATTCTTAGCAATTATTTACTTTAAATGATCTAATATCACTTGTTTCTTATCCTCAGTTTCCAGAGCTCCAATTTGCCAAATCTTGGAGCCTCTCAATCTATTCTTTGTGCCTCTGAGTTTTTCATACATTCAAAGTATTGTCACTGCTCTTTGAACTTGGCAGAATCCTGTCTTCCATCTCCCTCTCTGCTCTGGACTGCATTTCTGTCAGAGTCCCTGCTGCCTTGTGTATGTAACATATTTTTTAGTGACAATATGTTTCATTTCTACAGTGTTATAATTAATTCTCTTTCACGTATATCCACTCTTATTTCATTTGGTTTTGTTTATTATTTATGGAGATGTTGGATGCTTTATTTAAGCCTTTAACATGTTAAACATACTTATTTTAAAGCCTTTGCTAGGCTCCTCTATAAACTTAATTTCATCTGTCATGAATTCACAGTTGCATTCATTATGTGTCTTTCTTTGTAAGAGCTTTGATTTATGGGTTTTAGAATTTTGGCGTGTAGACTCCTTTGGGTGGGAGGGCTGTGGCTTGCGTTCATGTTCTCTCTTTCTTTCTCCTCTTTCCTCTCTCTCTGGTGTTTTGGCTGCGGCCTGTACGCAGCTTACCACATCTCTGATGCAGAATTGGAACTTTTGCTCCATTCCAACAGTAGTAGGCATATTGCTGATATAGTTGCAAAGCCAAGAGGTGTAAGATCTGACCTCGATCTTTTTCCAGCCTCCTTTTGTGAGTGGAGGGAGAGGGACGTCCACTCTACCCCCACTTACATGGCATGTGTCTGTTTTTGATGTAGTCCATCCTATGCCACTGTCTGCTTCTAGACTCAGAGCCTACCAGCCTACAGCCGCGGCCCCCTTGTCATTGTGTGTGTGTCCCTCTCTCATCTGTCCAATGTTTATCTTGTGCCTGAGCCTGGCTATGTCGTTTCAGTTTTGTCCGGGGCACTAAATCCATTTTATTCAGCTCTCTGCAGCGGGCCGCACAGTCAGTGGTGCACTCTATTTGCTCAGCCTTCATCCCACTGACATCGTCTCTTAGACTGAGCTTGATATTCAGGCTGTCTTTTCGGTATGAAAAAAATGTCTAATTTTGGCAGCTTTCTTCGCTACGTTCCTGGTGATCATCTATACCCATCTATATTTAATTCTTTGTGCGGCTTCTGGAAAAAGCGTGTGTGTGCATGTTTGCATGAGCCTGTACACAGGAGCTCCCGCCAACACTAGCCTTGTGAGTTTCACGCCACATGGTTTTCTTATTTGACAACATTTTATTCATTCACCGAATACATCCGGAGTCCACACTGTGCACCCCACAAGCTGCAGTCCTGCAGCTCAAGATGTAGGGTCTGGGGGCTAACAGCCTCTGTGTGGCCTGGGACCACATTAGAAACGCAAAAGCTAGGCTCCTTCCCAGACCCCCTGAGTCAGAGCCTGTGTTTTAAACAAGATTTCTGGATGGTTTTTGTGAATGTGAAAGTCTGAGAAACACTGCCTTATAGCTCAGGTAACCATACATCCCGGCTTCATGATTTCTGGCCCTCTCTTTTGCCCCAAACATTGCCCTCGTTTAGACCATAAATGATGTGGTTACTTCTGATGAAGAACCTTGAATACTGTACCTTCTAAATTCTTAAGCGTCCTTTGAAGACACAGCTGTCGTTCTGAGTTCTCTTTGAGAGCAAGTGGAGACAGAGTGAGGCTGAGTGATGGCAAAGGGACATTTGAGGGCGTGGCTTTCCTGTCGGTGGTC
Source organism: Avahi laniger (assembly GCA_963575035.1). NCBI lineage: Eukaryota > Metazoa > Chordata > Mammalia > Primates > Indriidae > Avahi > Avahi laniger. The sequence continues at coordinate 17,772 of CAUYSK010071343.1, read as the reverse complement.
ATGCTCTGTCCTTTCCCGTGATGTGTCCTCAGCTTTCTTTTTGGCCTGTGAACTGGGAGGTGTTGGGGACTTTTCAGGGGGTGTCGGCAGCAGGGCGTCCTGCTCACTCAAAGTGGGCACCCTGAGCATCCTCTCGTTTCAGACAGAGTTGTCCTGGCAACGGCTTGCAGAGTGCCAGTTTCTGCTATTTGGTACAACCATCTGGTGGCAGCTGTGTGGGTTTCCTGTGGCTGCTATAACAACTCACCGCAAACTGGGTGACTTAAAACAGGAATTTATTCTCTCCCTGTTCTGGAGGCCCGAAGGTCTTAAGGTGTTAAGACCACACTCCCTCTGGAAGCTCTAGGATCCTTCTTTCGCTCTTCCGGCCCCTGGGCGCTGCTGGCATTCCTTGGCTTGTGGCCACATCACTCCAATTTCTGCCTCTGTCTTCACATGGCCTTTTCTTCTGTCTGTGTCAGATCTGCCTCCGTTTCTGTAAAGGACACTTACAATTGCAGTTAGGGCCCATTCAAATAATCCAGGATGATCTCCCTATTTCAAGATTTTTAACTTAATCACACCTGCAAAGTCAGTTTTGCCACAAAAGGTAACATTTGCAGGTTCCAGGGATTAGGACATGGGCAAATTTTGGAGCACCATTTTCCAGCCCACTGGAGCATCCAGAAGAAAGTATGTTGTATCGCCAGACAAACTAAACGGGACATTGCCCCCATGCAGCGCAGACAGACTCAGACACCGTTCCTAACCAGGGAGACTGTCAAGTGTTTCCATACGACCCCTGTTCTGCTCATGTAGGTACTTCCTCATTCCTTGCTGAGCACCTGTTTTGTGGCTTACCTCAGTCCTCAGAGAACCCCACAGGTATGCAGTACACGTTGATCACCTCTAATTCGAAAATCCAAAATCTGAAATGCTTCAAAATCTGAAATTTTTGAGCACTTGCATGCTGCCACGAGTGGAAAATTCCACACCTGACTGCATATGATGGGCACAGTCAAAACACAGGTGCACAGCACACAGGTTGTGCAGCCTGCCGTCGTTGGCTGTTGCTGCTGAGCGACTGGTTCAGGTGTGCTGGCGATGCTACTGTGCCGCTCAGTTACTCTGAACACGTTATTTCTTCGCTATGTTAATGGTATGTCGTATTTTTTACTGTTAAGTGCTTATGTATGAATAAATGTAGGAAAATGAGTGCTTATCAGTTGCATATAAATTCAGAGTCAGGAATAATAGTGGTGCCAAACAACCACAGGCAGTCTACTGGGTGACTCAGACAGGGGCACCTTTGCTTTCTGATGCTTCAGTGCACATCAACTTTGTTTTAGCCACAAAATTATTTAAGAATATCGTATAAAATTACGTTAAGGCTGTGTGTATGAGGTATATCTGAAATATAAACGAATTTTGCACTTCAACTTAGGTCCTAACCTCAAGATATCTCATTATGTATGTGCAGATAATCCAAAATCCAAAAAAAATCTAAAATCTGAAACATTTCTGGTCCTAAACATTTCAGATAAGGGATAATCGACGTGAAATCTCCTCTTATCCTGCGTGTGGGATGGTCCCGGCCTTCGTGGGGCACTTCAGTGCTTGGCCCCATTTTACCCTGCAGGTGGCTAGTGTGCCGTTTCCACGATGTGAGGGGTTTGGCTTTGTTTGCCTAACTAGCAACAGGGCAAATGGCACTGCCTGTTGGATGGTGGAGGAGAGGGCAGAGGGCAGGCGTGCGGACTGTAGGATTAATGGGAAAGCCAGCCTGGGAGCGGGAGGCGTGCGACTGCGAACCTACCAGAGACGGGCTGCTTCTGGGGACTTGTGTGAGCGCCTCCTTGTCTTGTCTGGTGCCGTCGCCTGGACTGAGGGCTGGGTTCTGGGTGCCTGTCTTAGGCACACTGGTTGTAAGGGGCAGGGGCTTTCTCATGGGGCCCTTAGAAGGCACCAGCACTGGGGGGCCCACAGGCACCTGGGGGTGCACTCTGGACTCTATCCCCTCTCTCACCTGTGCCCACAGTGGAGCCCGTTGCGTTGGAAGAGCAATCCTGCCGTCTTGTGGGCTTCCACGGGGATCATTGAATTTTGACAATTTTACCTTTTAAGTCTACTCCCTCCTTTTAGGATATAAGACTATATTGGTCTCTGGTTTGTGGAGATTCCCTGAGAGCAGGAATTGGGGCAGATTAAATTGGGGAGGGTTCAAGGAACCCATTCTGGGGGGGGTTGACCCAGGGCAAATGCATGGATACTACTCAGTAAATGCAATTCCATACTTGCTATTCCAGGTACGCTGGATGAAGACCAATGCTCAGTTATGTGGTTCAATTTAAAACAGAAAGTTTAGGCCCCGAGGCTGTGTGCTATTGGAAAGTGTGTGTTGAATGCAGAGTCTAGGTCCTGGCACGTGTATTGGGCTGGGTGGGCACTGGATGAAAGTTGAGGGCCTTCTGTCTTTTGGGTGAAAGGCTTAGGACTTTGAGCTGGCAGGCCTCCCTCTGTGACCTCTTTTGAGATACCAGCCCTGGAGGAGTCACTGGGGCCCCTTGCCTTCCTTCTGGAGATGTGGGGCCCCGTGCAGGCTGTTCTCTGAGCTCCTGAGCTGGGCCACCGAGGCTCACAGGTGCACCCCTCGCCTGGGGGCTGCTTTCCTCCCTCTCCAGCACAGCCCCGGAGGGGAGGGCCCCGAGGTGGGGCTGGGAGGGTGTGCGTTTCCATCCCCCTCCCTCCTCCTCAGGGCGAGCTGAGCTCCTGGGAGCCGGGCAGAGGTGCGCAGCTCCAAGGATGGTGTGGGTTATAAATTGTGTAACCCTGGAGAAGAGTTCACTTGATCACTGTGTTTTACACTTTTCTCTGCAGAATGTCGGTGACTTAATTAACCTACTTGTAGCAGCCGAAAGATACATTTCCTGATGCATCTCCATCTCTCTTCAGTCATCATATACTTAAATTGCAAATTCTCATGAACTGTAACCCCGTGTCTTATGGCTCTTGGTTCTACATTTCCCTGTAGATCTTCTGTCTTCAAATGTGTCAAAGTTAGAGCGTGTGGCTCTTAGAGAAAGGTATAGCTATATTAAACTACACAAAAAAACCTCCCTTGAAATAATGTTAAGAATATGGCTTAATACTCCTAATGATGGTCAATTCCAAGTGGTTTCAAAGCCCATTGTTCACCCCACGCCATCGCAGAAGGGCTGTGGCAGCTTAGGTGCATGGTGGGGACCTGCCCTCCACACTCCGGGGCTCACTGTTGAACAATAGGAGCTCAAGCGGCATCTCCTCACTCCCTTTATTCTGTAAAATCCTTGCTCCCTCCCTCCTGTGCACTCACTGTCTTTCCTTCATCTCTAGGAGACCCTCTCCCCATAACTTTAGTAAAGATTATCTTACAATGTAATGTTTTTTTTTAGTAAGTTTAGAAAAAATTTGAGGATAGAGAATCACTGAATTATGATCAAAACAAGTAATGGTTAATCTGTGTGCGATTGTTCTCCCTTAAGGTGGCCTAAGAAGACATTTCCACATTCCCCCTCCTCCTCCTCCCAAAAAACCAATTGATTCTTTTGAGCTCAAAAAGTTGTATCATAAGCACATTTTTATGGCTAAAAATTGGGGTTTACAAAGGGAAAATGACAAGCCTGTAATTGGCATACTTGGTATGAAAGTTTGCTTGCATATAAGAGATTCATGTTTGTAATTTCATTTTAGGAAAACATCCTAAGCATCCGGGGAAACCACAGGAGGGAGAAGGGCTGTGGGAACTCTCTTTCCAGAACCACCTGGTTTCAGATTCACCCATAAAAATGGAACCGCATGGAGTTTTAGTCCAGTATTCTGGGATCTGTAGGCATTTCCACCCAACTGGAGATGAAATTTGAAGTGCAAACACTTGGCAGCTGACACTTTTTGAATATATTCACTGTTGTATTACATTTATTATGATTATATTTTTGGTCTCTATTCGGAGTTCCTAATTATGCCTCTGTCATGCTTGGTTCCTTTATAGTCGTGTGTGCTCGATGTTGTTGGGGCTTAGCCACGCCTGAAACATCTCAGGGACACAGAGGAGACAGCGACACACAATTAACCGTGACTTAAATCTGAATGCGAACAGAAAGCATCATGGCCTGGCTTTTTTTCTGTAGTGGTCTCCTTCCCCTCCCTTCCTCGTCTCTCCTCTGCTCCCCTTCCCCCCTTTCTCTCCTCACCTCGGGCTATCACCGTAAAATTTCCCACATTGAACATGGTCTATCTGTTGGAGGACAAGTGCAAAGATTTTGCTTGGACTATAGGGAAATTTTCTTTTGGCTTTAAATCGGAAATGGAAACTTCAGACAACATCAAGGGTATAAAATGAAAAGTAAAGGCTTATCTTCTATCCACATGTGTGTACAGTCGTCCCTTGGTGTATGCAGGGAATTGATTCCAGGATTCGCCCCCCCAGGCATATGCCAAAATCTGCACACACTCACGTCCCACAGTTGGCCCTGCAGAATCCACGTGTAGGAAGAGTTGGCCCTCTGTATGCTCAGGTTTCACATCCTGTGAATACTGTATTTTCCATCTATGTTGGTTGAAAGAAATCTGCATGTAAGTGGACCTCCCGTGCAGTTCAAACCTGTGTGGCTCAGGGCCAACTGTAGACGAGTGGTTTTCCACCAGTCGTCTGTGTGCTCGTCCCTGGTTTTGTCTTTTTCATCCAGGTAAAATAGGCTCTTGCAGATTTGCTCCCCCTTCCCTTGGACACTTCTCCCTGCAAGCACATTTTCCCAGCAGCTGCACGGTGTGCACGTGGCTGCGTCCTGATGCTCTCTCTTCCAACCCTCCTGACGGGCACCGAGGCCGTTTCCAGTGCCCCACCTCTGCGAAACTGCTGCCGCTGCGCTCGTTGTCGGTGTGTGCCGGTGCGACCATTTCTGCAGGATGTGTTCTCAGACATGGGGTAGCTATGCCAAAGAGGCATGTGAAGCGATGCCGCTGTCAATGTTTTCACTGTAAGCAGGTGGGCTGCCACGAGACTTCGAGGAGATGCACGTTTGCTGAGTCGGGCTCTGCAATGGGCTCTTTCTGTATCATCTCATTTACCGTTGCTATGGTCCCAGAGGGTAGGAGGAATGATTTGCTTCTTATGCAGATGATGAAGCTGAGGTTAAGTTACTTGTCTCAGGCAGGAACTAGGAAGTAGGGGTCCTGGGATTGGACGCCAGAATTTTCATGCCATGTCCTGTGCTCTTACGCCTACAAAACCTGTCTTTGGTGATCTCATATTTCAGTGACATTTCATGGTTCGATCCCAACAGCCAGCTGTGCCCGTCTGATAAGTGTCATGGTCCTTACTCGGGCTCCGTGGAGATTCTTTTCCATGGGAAGAGCCTAGGACTTGGGTTCCTTCCTGACAGCACAAGCAACATCCGCCACCTTTTCTTCTCACACTTACCCCTGGGTGACTTGGCATCTGAGGCGACAGTCGTGCACAACCCCGGGGCCTGGAGAGTTGTTTCAGTCCCTGTTCACACAGAGGGTCTCCTGCCCCAGGTCCTCTCCGCTCAGCTGGGCGCTGCCTTCTCACACCTGAGTTCTTCTGGGGAAAATGCTCTTTCCCTGTGGCCTAGGCCTGGGGTGCTTGTGATTTGGGGATTGAAGCAGCAGGAGCTTTGGGTCCGGTGGCAGGGGCGGGATGGTCTGGGATGAGGGGTGGAAGAGCCCATGGTAGGGCAGTTAGCTGTGGCACCAGAGTGTGCTGATGGAGGGAGAAGAGGTCATGATGGAATGAGATCCTGGGAGGGCAGGAGGCTTGGAGAGGAGGTGGGGAGGGGCTGGCCAGTCTGGGCAAGCCCCTCCTCATAGCCCGTAGCTTCAAGGCCAGCCTGGGGCTTGGTAGGGTTCCAGGGTTGGAAACTGTCCGCTCTTGCTTCCTCCCTGCCTCCCACCCCTTACATTGCTTATATTCCTTCTGGGATTTCTGCAGCGGAGACAGTCTTTCTACGCACTTAGCACTGAAGATCAAATCGAGGGTGATGACACCGTGGACAGGCTGCTCCTGGATGCAAGACCCACCTGGGCATCGCAGGGAGTGGGAGGCTGAGCTGGCACCACCTGTCCTAGCTCTCCCCGTATCCGGAGGGTGGCCCTGCATTGCTGGGGAGCCCGCAGCTGGTGGTCAGGGCCGTCCTAGCTCCTCTGGGGCTGTCCTGTTCTTGGAACTCTGTTGGCCTGTACTTCACCATTAGAGTGCTCAGGTGATGAGGTCCCCACCCACCTTGGGACCTTCAAGTGCTCCGAGACCAGGCTAGGTCCTCTTAGCTTTGTGCTTGTGGGACTCATTGACACCAGCCTGCCCATGGCTGCCCCTTTGAACACTGATATTTGCTCATGCATTCCTGGCCCCATGAAGAACAAAGTGCCCATCAGGAAGCAAACCTAGAACGAGACAGAGCGTGGACATGGACATGAGTGATGCTTGCCGGGTAGACCCTGTAGGCTGGGCTGCTTCCCTGTTCTGCATTTAGCCAAATATACCGGACGCCAGAGGCTAAAGGAAGTTCAGTCGTATTCATTTCGCCTCCTCATTCATTTTGCACATTTTTATCGAATGCCTATCTGGGCCAACTCTGTGCTGGGCTGGGGACGCACAGGTCAGTAGGGCAGGGCCTTGGCCCTCAGGGGTTCACAGCAGAACAAGGTACGGCCACATCACACTCAGCGTAGACTCCGCAGTCCTTAAGGGAACTTTGGAAGTGCGGAGGGGGGCATTGAATTCGCCTGGAGGGGGCAGTTCCCTGGGGGGGGTTGATCCCAGTGTCGAATCCTAAAGATTATATAGGAACCTTTTAGGGCTCAGATAACCTGCCTCTCCCAACTCTGAGGACCTTGGAGAAGATGCTCTGTAAGGATTAGCTTGGTTCTAAGAATTTATAGCACTAGAAAATAGCACCTGACAAGCAATTGGCAGACTAGATGGTGCCAGAACTCAAGATGAATATGCAAAATAAAGCCGAAAATAAAAGCGGGTCTACACTCACCCCAGGCCCTGCCTTTATGCGTTGATGTCGAACAGCAAGGTTCCAGGAGGCTGGTAGGAGTATCTGGAGAAGATAGGCCGTTTAGTGTTCAGAATCCTACTCTTTGCACACAAGCAGCAGAGACGAGCCTGTCCTGGCATGACATATTGCCTCGCGAGCCTTTATGGGAGGGACATTGTTGATAATGTAGTTCTTGTTTTAAAGAGTGGAGAGCTGAGTTTTAGCTTAATGGGCAGACTTAACTTTCTCTACTTTGTTTTTTTTCAGATTCATTGTAATCAAGTGCACATATATTTGCCTCTTATCCTTAAAAAGCCATTATATTTAAATTTTTTTGCTTTTGTACTGTCATTTCAAAGAATCAAACGATTTTTAATAATCAGTGTTAGGAGCTGAGGATAATATTGGTTGAATTTTTCACATTCAAAGGCAAGTTTCAACCTTTAATATCCACCAAACTTCAATTAATTTATTTCCTCTTTAAGGACCTAAAGGCAATCTGAATCATTTTTGCTGTCATGTAACATCCCCAAACAATATTTTATGAGGCTGAGTTTAGTTAGTGGTTAATAGATTCAGGCTTAGTTAAGGCTTACACATGGGCAGCTCCTTGTTTTAGAAATGTCTGTTTATTATCAGTTTAATGCAGATGAAACTACTTATTCACTCTTCAGAAATCCTTTATGACTCCTAATTAAAGTCTTTGTCTGAACACAAAATAATTAATACATAAAATGAAGCCACGGGAAAGAAGCAACTATGAAATAGTCACTTGCTTGTGTGTCGAGCAGTATTTAATCATTAGAGGAACACAGTGTTTGCACTTTTGGAAAGAAAACAAGACGCACACTTCATGTTTATTTAACACTTTGACTAGTTCTCTCGGAGGTATGAAATGAGTCTTACGGAGTGCTGCAACAGTAAATCAAATGTTCTGAAAATTACAGGGTCTTAAACAGTAGTGTCATTTTAAACCTAAATAGTTTGATGGTGCTCCGGCATATAAAACTGACCTCTTAGAGCAACATGGACTGTTTACACTGAGAGACAAGTAAAGGAAATAAAAACAAGACATAAAATATAGTGCTGCAAGGGTGTCATTTCTTCTAGTTTGGTTTCAGCTTGAAATCTGATGCTACTGATGGGCGTGAGTGTTCAGTGCCACCAAGGAGGGGTCCTTGTGTGCCCCTCAGGAGCACCCCAGTCCCTTCTGCATCACAAAGGCACCTGCAGAGCACCACCGGCTTGTCCAAACAGGCTGAGAAGTAGCTGGTCCCCACGAGGCGGAAATACGTCCATATTAGATGAGATCTCATTAGTGGGCGTGTGAGGGCAGCGTGCAAATTCACAGCTGGCTCTTTTTACAGGAACCATAAATAAAGGTGACTGCCTGGCCCAAGGGATTGATCCCAGGATAAGGAATTTTCACCTCTGGGTCACTGCTTCAAACTAGACCAGGACAGAGACATCATGGTCTCAAGTCGGGAGAGGTGCTCCTGGGTGATGCCCAGGACTTATGTTTGCATCTTGTAGGAATGAGACGACGCCCTTGAGAGAAGGTGGACAGGAAAGGAGGTCCGTGAGATATGGGGTCTGTCCCCACGACCCATCCTGTGGCCTCTGGCTCAGGGTGGGTTCCTGCGCTAAGGAGAATGGGGCTGAGGAGGAGGAAGACACAAGGGAAGGAAGCCAGTAGGTCGGGGCTCTGCCCTTTTCTTTGCCTTTTATGAAATCCCTCTCTCTTTCGTTTGCTCACAGACAGGCTGCTCCCAACCGTCCAACACGTCCGTGGAAGCTCTGGCCTTTCCTGTCCCCTGGGTCCTTGGCCGTCCAGTGCACTTTGTGTGGAGCACCTGGCCAGTCCCCTGGGTTCTTATAGTGGTTCCTGTTGCCCAGACAGAGCCAGGGCGGGTCCTACTGTGCTTCTTCCCCTGCAACCCTCACACATTGCACATTCATTTTAGAAAGTTGGGAGCATCCAGAAAAGCAGAAATTGTAAGGAAGCATCACCAGTGATCCCACACCCAATTGGAACCACTGTGAACCTTTCGCAGTCTGTCCTCTGTGCGTGTTGTGTTCCCACACCATCGTAGCTGTGCTGCACGTGCTGTTTTGTGTTTACCATCAGGGCATTTTGCAGTATCGTATGGAGTGCATGTACCACCGTTATTTAACTGAGCCCTGACTGTCGGACATCTAAGTTGTTTCCAATTTCGTGCCGTCCTACAGGGCCACGCCCTTTTTGATTCACCCAAGCCAGCATCTGCTCTTGTGGCTTCTCCCTGGGGAGCCCACCTGTGCCACTGCTCTCACTCCCCTCGCTCGGCATGGACAGGGGCTCCCACACATCCACCCTCCACTCAATCTGCCCCACATGCTCTGGACGGGGCACAGGCCACCTGCTTCGCTGCCCACACCTCCAGCTCAGCAGGCAGGTTCTCCATTGGATGCTGGGCTTGTGCACGTGAGAGGGGCACCAACCCTAACCTGTGAGTCACTCCCGGTCTCCAGGGAGGTGGCAGGATGCCGGGACTCACGTGTACGGCACAAGACAGCAGCCGTGAAGGAGAGGCTGTCGTGTGCTGCCGCGTACAGATCAGGGAGGTGGTCTTAGGATTTTGAGATTGAGCGAGAAGCTTTTTGGCCCAGGTGGTAGTTTAGCTGCGCTTTGAGGACCGGGTGAGGGAGAAAGTGGCAGTGGGAGTGGGAGGAAGTGTCTAGGCTCAGACGTCCTCCCCAGGGCAAGCTCAGAGACTGGGGGATGCAGGTGCGTTGCGAGTGGTGTTCGCTGTGAGTAGCGACGAGGCGCTGGGTCCTGCGTTTGAGGTGCGGGCGAGATGCCGCAGCTGCAGGGGAGTTCTGAGCCCGCTCCAGCCACACGGAACTCAGTCATGGGGCACAGAAAAGGAGCTGGAATGTTTTGACTTGGGAGGATATACTTCATCTCATCTTTCCTGTATCTCACAGATATGAAGTCACTCTGTGAATTTCTTTGGATGCCACTGAATCCTTTCGTAGTTGGGTGGGATCCACCGCTGCTGGGGGCGGTGTGCATCCGGAGCCTGACGCCAGAGGCCATGTCCAGAGGTGCACGGAGATGGGCTTGCGTTGTCTGTCTCGCTGCTCCCTCCCCTCCCAATGTGGCCGAGCCTGCCCCTCCCTGAGCCCCACTCAGAGGCACCCCAAGGCACGCCTTTGCCAGGAGGCTTGAGCTACTCTTTTCCTGGTGACCACCAGACATCTCGGGGGCTCGCTGTCCACGCAGCGCTGCAGGGACAGCAGGGACGCGCAGGACTGAGGTTCTGAACCCGATGTTAAGGAGGCCTAAAGGGGCGTCTCTTGGCATTGTTAAACCTCTGAGGGACAGGCCACTGCAAGTCTAATTATTAATCTTTGGGAAACTTGACCCTCCAATTAACTGAGTAATAATTGCGTTGTGGACCATCAAAAACCCTGCATTATTAATGAGCACTTAAGGTCAATATTCGTTGCTTCACTTTGTCGTCTGTGATATTTATCACTTGTAATATGACTTCCTGGTTAATTATACAGAATCATGCAGCATTCACTTTTGATTAATGTGAAAAGTTCATACAGACTTTGTTAAAAAAACATTTATTATGTGTGATGTATTAAAATAAGCCCTTTTCTCCCTGAGCTTTGTCCTATGTACATATGTTTTCAATATTTAGAAAATTTTCCTGTGTAGAGGAACTTCCTGATACATGAAATTGAGAAAATTTAATAAATCATGTTAGCCACCTGCGCGATGTGTGTTTCTTATTGTGATACGATCTTCTTGTGGGAAGGCTTGGGTCATAACTTATGCAAGATGATAAACACATTTTAACCTGCAGGAACTGCTGCGAAACCGTATTCCAGGCTCCCCTCGCTGCACAAGGGACGGCAAGGTGTGGTGGAAGGAGCGTGTTCTTGGCGTCGCAAGACTTGGGCCATAATTAGCTGTGTGACCTTGGGCAACTTACTCTGCATCTTGTCATCTCATAAATTAATCTGTATTCATTGATTAATACCTCCCCAGCCTCCCTTGCAGAATGAGTCTGAGGATCAAAGACTCTGGTGCGTGTGAGAGGGCCTTGTGCTGTGAAATCCGCCCACCGGGTTGTCGTGTTCATTTGGGCAGAATTCCCTCCAATTCCTCTTGCAGCTGCAGCATTACCACTTGGTGTTTCCGGGCAGAGGTCATTTCCAGGTGAGAAAGCCAGTTTGGTAATGAACTTTCTGGAGCACAAACACGCCAGAGAGCTACTCACTCCTAGAAGAGAGTAGGAAGCCAGGCTTTTGCATGTTATGGGCTGAATTGTCTTCCCCTCGGCCAAATTAATATGTTGAAGTCCCTGATACCTCAGAATGGGACTGTGTTTGGAAATAGAGCCATTACAGAGGTAATTAAGGTAACGTGAGTTTATATGGGTGAACCCTAATCCAACATGGCCGGTGTCTTTGTAAGAAGAGATGAGGACACAGACTCACGGAGTGGAAACCTCACACAGTGGCAGAAGAAAGATGCCAGCGGATGCACATTGTGGGGGAGTGTCCGAGGCCGGGCACACACTCTGGGATCTGGGGATGGCCTTGTTCGGTTGGCTCAGCGGGAGAGTGTGCCTGGGAGGGAACAGGTAGGAACCAGACCCGAGTAAAGGACACCTTTGGTCCCACCAGTGGGGAGGGGCAGAGAAGATGGCTCTTGGGTCCTCGGAGCACCCGGTGTGTGGAGGGCAGCGTCGGGGAGGGGTGAGACCGCTTCCCAGGCACCCGTCCTGACAAAGGGCTGCACCTCCCCCAATGCAGACTGCGAGGAGCCTGGCCTCCAGCGCCTGCTTGAGAGCCTGGTGATGCGGGGTGGCCATGGTGGGTGAGGCCGAGGCTTGGTGGTGCTGGCCTTGGAGACTGGTGCATTCGTCAGCACTGAGGACCGCGTGTGCTGGTACCTATGAGATGTTTACAGTTCCTTCAGAGCCAGACACCCAGGAAAGGGGTTCATTTTAAGCCCTTGCAGACAAGAACAGCAAAAGGGCATCTAAGCCCGGATGTGCAGTAGCAGGGCTGGTTGTGAGACGACAGCAGCTGTGGCCGTGGGCATGTTCCAGGCCCACAGTCCCTCCGTTGCCCACTGAGAGCCGTTTCCTCCTTGGCATGATGACAGATGTAAACCTGTTTCTGTTTCCTCATCTTTGGAAAAGGGACGCTACTTTGTACATTCATGTGCCAGAGGGAGGTGGAGATGAACATTAAAAAACACACAATTTCAGGACTGTCAGGGCAGAAAGAACATTCCAGAGCATCGCATCTAATCACCTGTATCACTCAGGGAAGGGGAAGCCCCAAGAGGTGACCTCCTCTCACCCATCTGCGTATAGGAGGAAACCGTTACACGGAGCTAGGGGAGCCCCTAAACCTCCAGGAGAGCAGGCAATGTGCATTTTGACATGAGGTCAGGTGGCTTGAGGCTGCTGGGAGCCTTTAGATATGAATGGCCTGGGGTTTGGACGTTTGGGACCTGTGAGGCTTGTGGCTCTGTCAGCCGGTCAGCTATTATGAGATTAGAGGGAAAATGAAGTCTGTCCAATTAGAAGGACTCAGTTTATAGAAAGCACTGGAGACATAGGCAGTGGAAAGCCTGCATGAAAGAGAAAAGTCAATGATTTCCTCTGATTTGGGACCAAAGCTTGTGAAGGCCGTGGCATTCCTGGGTGTGTATTTCCACGTGATTGGCGTACCTGGACCTGGAGGGACCATCTTCAGAAAGATGAGTCCTTATTCTTTTGGGCGCCAACTTTCCTTGGGTAGGGGGGCACGGAGGCAGGCGAGCTTCTGCGTGCAGTGAAGCCGCCCCTGCACCTGCATCACGCCGAACCTGCCCGGCCCCTCTCCTCGTGGGCCTGGTGCTGACCCTCTGTCCTTGCGGCAGCTCAGGCTCAAGTCCTGTGGTCCAAAGACCAACGACTAATATCCTAAGCCACTTACCTATGAAATATTCTGTTACGTAAAACATTTTTTGACAAATCTGTCAATGCTAGATGAAGTTAGCGTTTCTTTTGATCAATAAAAGACATATTGAGATTATGAGCTAAATATTGTCTGCATTTCTAAGGACCATCACATCCTAGTGTTCGTCCTATTCCAGCCCCTCTGCTTTAACAAGTTTTAGTAGAGCTGTTAACATTTCCATTCATAATGTATGATGGGTTTGTACGAATTTCCTCCGTGTGTGAAACCTATGTAATGTTAACATTACATAGGTTATAAATAATGGTTATAAATAATGCACCAAAAGAAATGAAATGGTGCAGATTATTTCTTTGTGTTGTACCTGTCAGGCCAACAGTTACGTTTTTGGAATTTGTAAATAGTTTTGTACAACCTGTACCCAGGTTACTTCTATCAAAGAGAAAGGACTCTTTCTCCCGCTTTATGCAAATTAAAAACTTTTAGCCAATTTGTGATCAAAAAATAGATAGTGGAAAGAGCTTGCAGACAACATTTATTTTGTATGTACATTAATGGGCACTTCCATTTTTCCTGGAGGCCAGAATCCACTTTGAAATTCATGTTTGATAAATTCCCTGGCTTTCCGAGTAATTTAACTGTCTACAGGGCTGTTGATCCTCTGAGTGTATCATTGAACCTTGGGGACTTGTGCACCATTTCTACATATCCAAGTTCAAATATATGCTCAAGATTGGTTTAAATTTTAAGTTGTTGATCTTATTTCTGATAGATTTGTTAGCTTATCCTCCATTTCATTTCTAAAACCTGCTCCTAATCCTCAAATACTCTCTTCTTAAACACATCTTTGCTAAATTCATTGATTGTGTTAGTAAAATGTATATTGAACAGTGGTTCCGCGAGCGTGCCGTAACATGAATATCGTTAGTCCCTTTGCTCAAAGACCAGAAGAAGTTTGATAACCTGGCTGTCAGTTATCACCTGCTTTCTAATTTGTTCTGACTCGTAGGTAGACCATTAGTTTTCAAGTCCGTTGCAATATTTCTTTAAAATTTTCCCCAATTTTAATAAATTTTTATTAATTTTCATGCTATCAGTTATGCAATACAAAATGTAAGCCGAGTCTATTTAAAAAATCTTTTTGTCATGTTTACTCTTAGAATTCTTGAGATTTTGTTGGTTTACCAATGTTATGTTTCCGAATGAAAGTTTCTGTCTCATTGTTACTGATAAAATATGTAACTTTTTTATTCCCAGTCTGTTTTTAAGGAAAATTTCTAGCATTAATAACGGTAAGTTAATTCTACAAACACTGAGTTTAAAGCCTTTGCCATGTTCGTAAACTACCTTCTCGTAGGCACGTGAAGGTTCCCAAAGCACTTTCGTACGTATACATTTTTTGAAGTCGTGACCTGTGCAGTCACCTTGAACTACGGTTGCATCTGGCGGAGGAGGAGGCTCAGGCGGGTGGCGGCTGGTTTGCTGAGGACAGAGCTGGTGCTAGAGCCCAGGGCAGCCAGGCCCCAGCTCGCGCCTCTGTCCGGTGGCGTTTGTTTTCCTCCGCGCTGGATTGCTCTCGTCTTTCTGAGAGCAGTTCTTTCAATGATGTACATTCTAGTCCAAATTGCAGAAGCATTTGTGTACTTTCTCCTCTCCTGTCTCCTCCACCTGTGGAGCGCACCTGTCCGGCTCCATCTTCCATTGCTTGGCAGCTCATTTCTTCCCCTAAGTGAGTTCAGCATTTTAAGGCCTTTCTACCTCTTTATTTTTTTTTCTTTCTCCATAAGGAAATTAGCCTAATGGAAAAAAATAAGATCCTTCTGTGTGGCCTGTTCAGCAAGACTTAGGAACTTCCTTTCTTTAGTTTTCAGACCCGACCGGACCTGCAGTGCCAGAATTCAAATTTACAGTCTCTGGGGCAACATTTTAATAGAGTTTTTGCTGGTGTTAAAGCTTAACTCTGGTGTTATATTCATACTCTACCATGGAGGTTTAACCACCCAATTTTATTAGCAGCAAAATAAAAGTATCAGGAAAATGAAATCTCAGTGTTTGTGTCATGGGAGGAGCAGTCTCGCCCCGTGTCCCAGTGGTAATTTATATCTTCTTGGATCATGGTGCACGTAAACTTGGAGAGTAGTAAAAAAAGAAGCCATTTGAGAACATTTCTGACTTAAATGAATTATGTGTAGGAAAAGAATACCCAGCCCATATTATCTTTGCCTTTTAAGGAAATAAAGCTTTGACAGCAGGAGTATTTGATACAGTTATGCACCCTGGACAAAGATTACTTTGGAGGCTAAATGAATAGATCTGGAACATGGAAATAAGAATAATGAATCTATTTCATTAAATTTTTTTTTCAAATTATTTCTCTTCTAATCTTGGGCCTTCAGAAGACTTTGGGGTCCTGTACTCAATAGGCTGTCTCAGTGCTACCTTTTGCTCGGATGGTCCCTTCGGCTTTATAGACTATGTGTGCACCAAGCCTGGAGGAAAAGATGTGGACATCACCTGGACCATTTAAGTGTTCATACTGTTGGATTCAAGATGTGCAAAGGAAATTGCAGCCATGTTTAAGAGGAGTTACGTATGATCAGTTGGATGGTCGAAGACTGGTCAGGGCATCATTTCTCATTTTAAACAGGGAGCTTTGGACTCAGACTCAGGGGGCTCTTGCCCTGGCTCTGTCACTGGCTTTCCGAGTCACTTCGAGCTTGGTAACGGGATGATGATGCCATGCCCTGGTTCCACAGGGAGCATCTAATGCAATAATAGAGGAAGTGCTTGGAAACGGACAAGATGCCCTGCAGTGCCTCACCTCTGGGAAGGATATGCCATTGGGTATTTCCAACTGTTCCCAGAGCCGCCTCCCCTGGGTTGGAGGAACTGATATTTGTCTTATCTGGGGTGCCAGATAAAATAGCAGACAATCAGTTAAATTTTCCTTTTAGATAAACAATGAATAATTTTAGTCTAAGTGTAACCCACCGATTGCATGCAATATACTTATAGTAAAATAATTTGTTGTTTATCTGAGATTCAGATTTAACTGGGCATCCTTTTTGTGGCTTAATCTGGCAGCCCAGCTTTCCTGCCTTGCTCCAGGAGGGCCTGCCCTCTTTCTTTCCATGTCCTAACAGGGCTCAGGATCTCAGCCCCTGGCTGTGGCACAGGATGGAGTGGTACCTGCGGTCAAAATACAGATGTTCACCTATGGATATTGATCCATGTTTGCAAGTGACTTTCTACTTGGGTGCTTGGGCAAGTCACTTAACCTTGCGAAGCCTCAGTATTCACAGCTCCAGAACGGATGCCGGGACTCACCCTATGAGGCAGGTGGTTGTGAGGGTACAAGGAGCTCATGCAAATTCGGGGGAAGCTTTAAAGCACTGAGCACAGTAGTATTTCCATGTGCTTTGCTCTGGGAAGCACAGTAATACACTTGACCTCTGTGATAAAGGGCTGGGACGGGCAGCAATACGATAGTTCGGTCACACATGTTTTACAACAAAACATACTGATAAGTTCTGTTGCCCCCCAATTGAAGCTTTAAATGTCTTTCTTTGGCTTCACATGTATCATTAGTAAATATTTTTTAACTTTCTTTGTCTGTTGCTTGCAGGAGCTAGGTTTCTGGTTCCATCGTCAGAGTAGTCGTGGAGGTGCCTGGCCCTTCAAGACTGCTGAGAGGAGCACATGGTTTGTGGCCCACACACCTGGAAAGCCCGGCTGTGCTCTGTCCCTAGCTGTCATAGCGTCTTCTTCCTCCACGTAATCAATGAATCGTGCCATAGTTGCTTCCAGAAGATGGCGGCAGGGAACCCGGGGCTGGAGGAGAGAGAACTGGCTGTGCCTTCAGCGGCAGACTTGGGAAGGCTGACTGGGCCGGGAGCCAATTCGGCACGATGGCAGCAAGCGTGACGAGGGTTGGGAGTGGGACAGACGTGCCAGATGTAGCGGCCTCTAGCCGGCGGCCAGGCTGCGCGTGCTCCCCACCTGGGGGCTCTGCATGGGGGTGCTGGGTGAGTGTCCTCTGCCCTCTCGCCAAGCCCTCTGGCCTGACATACCTCTAGTCTTTTCCTGGCTTCTTCGGGGAGCCGGTTAAATTTTGAAACTCCTTTCTTTTCCTCTCCACAAAGGAGTGTGTTTTCTCGGCCATTCTGGGCTCTTCCCTTTCATTTCCGGGGAAAGAAAAGCTCAATCTGTCTTCTCCCGACTGCAGTAATCCTCCCTGTCGAGCTGTGCGTTGTTCGCATCCGTCCCATCAGATCCATCTGGTCCAGGCACCTTGTTGACTTTCTTATTGGCTCTTCCTCTCAGCTGCGTTTGGCCTTCTGATGCTTTTGAGATTCCTTCTGCTCTGGTGGAGCTATTTGTAAGGCTTCCCCTGGGTCCTTTGCCGCGTCTGCTGCCTCTCTCCTCCGCCAGGGCCTTCCTGCTCTCCGTGTTTTCTGTCGTCGCGGCAGGCTTTCCTCAGTAGCGTGCAATTTTTCTTTTCTTTTCTTTCTTTCTTTTTTTTTTTTTGCTTAATTTTGCTTTATACTCAACAGAGGGTGGTGTTTTACTGTTCCCCACCCCTGTGATTGATGGAAAAGAATACTGTACCAATTGATTGAGATAAAAAATTAGTGCTTTGCCATAGAGAAGCCAAATTAGCCATCAGAAGTAGGTGCATAGAGTATTTTAAGGGTTTTTTGATTAATTCTCATGATGTGAGGCCTTTTGACACAAAGTTTTATGTGCTGCGGTGTGGGAGGAGGAAGAAGTGGTAACGGGT
>CAUYSK010071340.1:0-13447 GCA_963575035.1 Avahi laniger | reverse complement strand
TCCTGCCTCATCCTCCCAAGTAGCTGGGACTACAGGCATGCGCCACCATGCCTGGCTAATTTTTTCTATATATTTTTAGTTGTCTGATTAATTTCTTTCTATTTTTAGTAGAGACGGGGTCTCACTCTTGCTCAGGCTGGTTTCAAACTCCTGAGCTCAAACAATCCTCCCGCCTCGGCCTCCCAGAGTGCTAGGATTACAGACGTGAGCCACCGTGCCCGGCCTGATTTATTTTTAACACTGCATTTCTTAAACTACTTGTAGCATTATCTACCTACAAAATACAATTTTAAATATATCTGTCCATTTTATAAGGTAACCTCAGTTTTGTTTCCTGGTGTGCTTAGGTTACATTAGAAAATGATTATTGTACTTTGAAGATTATTTTCAGAGAGGATATTTATTATAGCATAGTGTATATATGTGATTTTCATTTCACAGATAAATCCTAAAGCAGACTTCTTTTATAGGTAAAAGTTAAAAAATGTCTAATGTGATTTATACTTAATATATGAACTATGAGAATTATAAAGTTTTAAGTGGTATGAATAAGAAAAATCTGTTTCCAAGAAAGTGGGAGGAGGTAATTATTCATTTAGAAATGAATTTTATGTTCACTTTACATATTTTATCCTTCATTTCTTTAAAGGCCAAAGAAGCTAAACGACTAAAAGAATTCTTAGAAGACTATGATGATGATAGAGATGATCCCAAATATTACAGGTAAAGAAGCCTTGCTTTACAAACTTATACTCTTAACTATCTAGCGTTGTCTAGGAATTTTTTTTCTTCAGGTCCTTCAGGGGTGGTACATAGCAGTCTGACTTCCCCTCCATCATCCCATCCTCATATAATTGTCTTATTTGACGTGAAAGTTGACACTTGGTATGACTTTAAGAATGAAGGAAGCATAGTGATAATGACAAGACTATGTTTACTTATCACACACTAATATGTAGAGAGCATACTTTCTTGAGTGTTCAGTAGATACAGACCCTTAAGACAATCTTCAGTCTATTTGCATGAAGTTTTTTTTTTTTTTTTTTTTTGAGACAGAGTCTCACCCTGTCACCTGGTGTAGAGTGCTGTGGCATTAGCCTAGCTCACAGCAACCTCAAACTCCTGGGCTCAAGCAATCTTCCTGCCTCAGCTTCCCGAGTAGCTGGGACTATAGGCATGCACCACCATGCCCAGCTAATTTTTTCCATATATTTTTAGTTGTCCTGCTAATTTCTTTCTATTTTTAGTAGAGATGGGGTCTCACTCTTGCTCAAGCTGATCTTAAACTCCTTAGCTCAAACAATCCACCCGCCTTGGCCTCCCAGAGTGCTAGGATTACAGGCGTGAGCCACCATTCCCTGCCTGCATGCAGCTTATAGTGTTGAAAGCAAGTGTTGTTGGAAACATCTATAATAGTCAGTGATCTGTATGTTAAATGAGGCCTGTTATCATTTTCTTTTACAGGGGAAGTGCTCTTCAGAAAAGGTTGCGTGATAGAGAAAAGGAAATGGAAGCAGATGAACGAGATAGGAAGAGAGAGAAGGAAGAGCTTGAGGAAATTAGGCAACGCCTTCTGGCAGAAGGGCATCCAGATCCAGATGCAGAACTCCAGAGGGTGAGATATCGTAACATCCATGTGATTTTGTTTTAAGATTATCATGTCATCTTAAAGCCAGCCTATGATAATAGTTTAATTTATAGTTAAAGGAAATGTACTTTATGTTCCATAGGACTTGCTATTTTGTGGAAGGTTATTAGTACTTTTCTTTTTTTCTTTTTTTCTTTTGTTAAAGACAAGGGTCTCCCTTTGTTGCCCAGGCTGGAGTGCAGTGGTGTGATCATAACCCACTTTAACTACAACTCCTGAGCTCAAGTCATCCTCCTTCCTGAGCTTCCCTAGTGGCTGGAACTACTGGAATACAGGCACTGCCACCACGCCTGGCTAATTTTTTACTATTTTTCATAGATACAGGGGCAGGCTTACTCTTGGTCAGGTTGGTCTCAAACTCCTGAGCTCAAGTGATCCTCCCACTTCAGCCTCCCAGAGTGCTAGGATTACAGGTGTGAGCCACCACGCCCAGCCTCATATCAACTATTTTTAACCTGTTATATTCTTTTGGTTAGCAGAAACCATGTCTTACATGTCCCATTTATTTTTCACAATGAAACAATGTTACTTTTTTCTGTTGATTAAAGTAAGTACTTGGATAACTAAATAGAAAGTTCAGGCAAGGTAGAAAATGATAATGACACAATTAAAAACCATGTGTGGGGCCCAGCATGGTGGCTTAAATCCCAGTGCTTTGGGAGAGCTGAAATGATTCTGCCACCTTAGCCTCCTGAGGCCTTGGGATTACAGATGGCTACCTGCACCTTACCACCCAGTTTTTAAAAACACTATTATGATGTGGCTTTTTTCTTTCTTAGTATCTTTCATCATTTCAAGAAAAGTGTTCATTTTGACTCCAGAATTTCCTATTCCTTTCCTTGTTTATGAATACAAAAGTGACTACCAGCCTCTGCTATTACCTAGAAAGAACAGATGATTGTGTATGAACAAGATGAGGATATGAGCTGCCTTTTATGGATTTTCTATATTGTAAAATGAAAATTTTGGTTGTAATTTCTTTAAAAAAAATAACTTCCCTTGTGAATTCAGACTGCTATGTATTTATCTTTGTTATCCCTGAAGAGCCTATATAATCCACTGAAGAAATGTAATATATATAATTTTAAAAAATTAAAAATTTGCATGCTACCTAGTATACTCTATAGATTTACTTAGCTTTCTGATTATAGGAGGAGATGGTGTTCAGTTATTCTTAACCAAAAACAGAGGTATTTTACAAAAAAATTATGCAAAGTAAAACAGTTGAATCGAATATAGTTGTAGTCTCTTCCAAGTTAATCAGATTGTTTTTGTGGTTTTAGATGGAACAAGAAGCTGAGAGGCGCAGACAGCCACAAATAAAACAAGAGCCGGAATCAGAAGAAGAGCAAGAAGAAAAGCAAGAAAAAGAAGAAAAACGAGAAGAACCCATAGAAGAAGAAGAAGAGCCAGAACAAAAGCCTTGTCTCAAGCCTACTCTGAGGCCGATCAGCTCTGCCCCATCTGTTTCTTCTGCTAGTGGCAATGCAACACCCAACACTCCTGGGGATGAGTCTCCCTGTGGTATTATTATTCCTCATGAAAACTCACCAGATCAACAGCAACCTGAGGAGCATAGGCCAAAAATAGGACTAAGTCTTAAACTGGGTATGTTAGCATTTTCTTTCTTCTTCTTATCTTTTTTCCCTCCCTGTAAATACCTATATTGTGCTTTAAGGAAAAAAATAAATATGTGGTGCTTGGTAGGTAGATAGAAAATTACTAAAAAATGCCTTTCTAGCTCACGATTGTTTTCATAGTTCTAGTAGTGCTCCTATATCTGCAGCTGCCTCAAGTTCGAGAAGAAGTGAAAAGTTAAATTTTCTAGCACTTGTGAGTAGTGAGTTATTTTTTATAGTTGGGATCTTTCTCTGAGATTTGTGGAAGTATACTTTACACTGCTTTTGAGGGATGGTGGGATGTAAAATGTAACACTTGCAAATTAAGTTAGCATGCTAAGAGAGTGTTTTTACTGTAGGTGCTTCCAATAGTCCTGGTCAGCCTAATTCTGTGAAGAGAAAGAAACTACCAGTAGATAGTGTCTTCAACAAATTTGAGGATGAAGACAGTGATGATGTACCCCGAAAAAGGAAACTGGTTCCCTTGGATTATGGTGAAGATGATAAAAATGCTGCCAAAGGCACTGTGAACACTGAAGAAAAACGCAAACACATTAAGAGTCTCATTGAGAAAATCCCTACAGCCAAACCTGAGCTCTTTGCTTATCCCCTTGATTGGTCTATTGTGGATTCTGTGAGTAGGAAGTTATGTTTCATCGTGTTATTGGGAGTGGTTTGAATATGCCATGTAAACTCCTTTGATTCTATTAATGACAAGTAAGTAGGGATAATCATCTTGACACCAAGTAAATGCCATGGCCATGGAATACATGTTATTGGGCCATTTTGGGGTTGTACTTAAAGCAAAGGTTAGAAGAAAATAATCATATCTTGATACGTACTTGTCTGTCTTTAACTTGTGAATGACCATAGTGTATTTTAGCCTTAAGAAAATCATAAGGTTATAGGGTATAGACTTCAGTAAGCATAATAAAAAGCTGTAATTCTTTAATTCAGTAACTGCGATTTGTTTTCCAGATACTGATGGAACGACGAATTAGACCATGGATTAATAAGAAAATCATAGAATATATAGGTGAAGAAGAAGCTACATTAGTGGATTTTGTTTGTTCTAAGGTTAGTCTTTCATTCTCTTCACTCCCAACATTTATTTTAAATTTTAAAGTATTAAACACTTTCTAAAATAACAAAAAACTTGCAGGGACAAGTCCCTGATATTTTAGTTTGAATTAAATGATTTATGGCTGCTTTAGTGAACCCTTCTAATCCACTTCAGACCCCTCTCACCACATGTTCTCATTTTCGAGGGTCAAGGGTGACAGAATTGCTAGCTACGGCCAATTATGCTCTCTCTCCCTTCCTCTGAGAATGCCATGCCATGCTCTGTTTATCTTGGTTAGAAGAACGATGTTGAGGTTTTGTGGAGAAAGGTGACAGATAGCCTGTCTCATCAACTCCTTTGTCAGCGTCCTATCCTAGCCTTTGGACAGGAGCAAAGTAGTTTCAGTATCATAATAATGGTCAGTGTGTATGGACTAATTACCATATGCCAGGCTTTGTTCATAGCTGTACTGTCTTAGCATTTTACAGAACTTTATTTTCTTTAAACCTCCTAACAACCGTAGGAAGTGAAAGTTACTAATGTGTCATACCCATTTTATATGTGAAGAAATTGAGGTTTAGGGAAAGATTTTGTTTTGATCATGGTGGTTTAGTAAGTAAGAGAGTCTAGCCTCTAAAACCCCTGTTCTTAACTACCAAGATGTATCATATCCTTCCATTGTCTTCTGAAAGCATAGTCTTATCTTCAGTAAGACAGTCACTATAGTAGAAGCAATCATATTCCTATAAAGGTATAACTGTGCTGTTTTTCCACTAGTAACTGCTCTTTTAATAATATGAAGAGCAAATTTAGGCTGACCTCTCCACTTGAAATTGTTGTAGCACTAAAACTTGTGTAAATAAGATTTGGTTTACAGTTAAAGACAGATCATTCTATAGCAATTAAGATCCCAGGTTTTGGTGTCAAACTTTTATTGTAGAGAGTGAAATTCTGAGAAGTAAAATTTATAGAAAGTTTCCTCAACAAGAAGCAATTCCTGTACCAGTATGAGAGTTTGTACCTTGAAATTTCTTGACTGTATTGCTAATTTTTTAATTTTAAATGTGACAATTGTGTCTTTTAGGTTATGGCTCATAGTTCTCCTCAGAGCATTTTAGATGATGTTGCTATGGTAAGTTAGAGATTTCACTTATTAATATTAATAAATATATAACAAACTCACTTTTGAATTTCATTCATTTTCTATGTCATTTCCAGAATCTTTCTTTTTATAGTCCTGAATTAAAATTTGAATATTTATTAAAGAGGTTAAAGGAATCCACAGCAAGATATCTGTTGTTACCTGGCACATAAAATTAGGGTTTATTGGCTGGGCTAGATGGCTCATGCCTGTAATCCTAGCACTTTGGGAGGCTGAGGTGGGAGAATCACTCGAGCCCAGGAGTTTGAGACCATCCTGACCAAGAATGAGACCCTGTCTCTATGAAAAATTAGAAAAATTAGCCAGTTGTGGTGGCATGTGCCTATAGTCCCAGCTACTCGGGAGGCTAAGACAGGAGGACGGCTTGAGCCTAGGAGCTTGAGGTTGCTGTGAGCTATGATGATGATTACACTACACTCTAGCCTGGGCAACAGAGCAAGACCCTGTCTTAAAAAAGAAAACATAAAGGGTAGATCAGTCCAGGTGATATCAAGGTGCAAAGTAAGGCCACGGGAAATTCATGGGTATTGGGCTAGAGATTGGAGAGAAATACTGGAACCAGGTGCCGGAGCACTCAGTGGGAGGGAAAGACTAGGTTAGGTATTGGATAGATAGCTGGTGTTTAGAATGAAAATGGTAGTGTTGTGAGATTTCACGATCTTCCGTGGAGATGGTTTTTGTTTGTTTGTTTTATAAGGGTAGAAACAGTGAAGATCCAGCAGCCTCTCTTGTAGAAACTAAGACGTTGAGAGTGAGGGACCTCCTGACAAGGCTCGAGGATTATCAGGGGCTCTGGGGCTAGATCAGGGTTTCTCTTAAGGTTGGGTGAGAAAACGGATTAGTTGTTGGTGGCTAGTGTAAAATGGAATAGTAGTAGTCCAAAGGGCAGAGTGAGAAGGTAGCAATGCAGAGTGAGTCAGGGAGGAAGAGGAAGTATTTAGCATGATATGAGATGATAGACGACTGGGAGAAATTGAATTTTTAACTGCAGCAAAGATGCGAAGGAGGGGCATGGTGGGGTTTTTAGCTAAAAAGAGCAGTTCTGAAGTAAAGTTGATTTGTGTCCAGTCACTCACTATATGATGTCTAAAGCCAAATAATGTTTCTTTTCTGCTGCCCAACCAACCTGATGCAGCTGTTGTTTAGAACTCCTAATAAAACATTTGTGAATAATTCATTGCTTCAGAGGAAAGGACAAATGTGAATAGGTCTCGATCTTTGGAGCTGGATTCTGAACTTTCTTGAGCTGTTTTTTTCTTGGGACAGAGGGAGGATGTCATTCTTAGGCCTGAGTGATAGAATTTTTAAAAGATTGGTGTTCTTGATTTTGGCCTCAGCAGAGTTGCAGTCACAGATTTCTTATGTCAGTGTTCATCCATTTCGATCTGTTGAAATATTTTGAGTTTAATTAGACTCAGTTTTTGATTATTCTGGCTCATTCTTGTTAAGAAAGGGAAGATATTTGAGCTAGTGTTGTCAAACAGCTCTGGTAAAAGCTCATGGTCCCTCTGAATATTTCTTGAATAAATGAGATCGAAGTTTTAGTCTGAGTACTATTTCACGCTTACTAAAAAATCTGACTTTCAAACTATACCTTTCTTCATTTTACATAAATTAATGAACATTGGTTGTATTTTGTGCCTATATGTTATTTTTAAAGTATGATTTTCATATGAATTATTGTTGCAATATAATTCTCAAACTAGAGTAAAATCTGGGTCACAGAAGTCAAATTAGTTCTTTTTTTTTTTTTTTTTTTTGAGACAGAGTCTGGCTCTGTTGCCCCTGGCTAGAGTACCGTGGCATCAGCCTAGCTCACAGCAACCTCAAACTCTTGGGCTCAAGCAATCCTGCTGCCTCAGCCTCCCAAGTAGCTGGGACTACAGGAATGCGCCACCATGCCTGGCTAATTTTTTTATATATATATTTTTAGTTGTCCAGATAATATCTTTCTATTTTTAGTAGAGACGGGGTCTCGCTCTCGCTCAGGTTGATCTGGAGCTCCTGACCTTGAGCAATCCACCCACCTCGGCCTCCCAGAGAGCTGGGATTATAGGCATGAGCCACCACGCCCGGCCTCGAATTAGTTCTTTAATTAGTTGGCATCATTGAGAAATTGACAGAAATTATTCATAAAATAAAAAGTTTTGGCTTTTCTTGGGTACTTAATTGAGTACTTACTGTATACGACGCACTCAGTACATATAGCTTTTAATTCCCACAGTGGTACCTAGTGTTTTGACATGACGACATTTCCTCAATTTTACAGATAAGGGAACTGAGGCCCAGTAAGGTTAAGTAACCAACCAATGACATGTAGCTAATAAGAGGAAGAAGTGGAATTTGAACCTAAGTAGTTTGACTAGGGATCCAGTTCCTTAAATTCCTATCCTAAACTGCCTCTATGAAGATCTGGTAACATTAAGCCACGTTTTGTCGAGGCAGTGATGCCCTGGCACACAGTCATAGTTGCCTCCTTTAGAAGGGAGCAGGATAGTCCATTTTTCCTTACAACAGCCCTGGGGTAGAAGGCCACATTTGTGTGGGATGTGGGCAGGAGTGGTGGTGGTAGGAACACGAGGCACCTAACTCATTAATAGATAGGAGGATAATTTCATTTTTTTCTCTCTTCTAGGTACTTGATGAAGAAGCAGAAGTTTTTATAGTCAAAATGTGGAGATTATTGATATATGAAACAGAAGCCAAGAAAATTGGTCTTGTGAAGTAAAACTCTTTTTACATTTAGAGTTCCATTTCAGATTTCTTCTTTTCCACCCTTTAAAGGACTTTGAATTTTTCTTTGTCTTCAAAGACATTTGTGAGATCTGTAATTTTTTTAATGTAGAAAATGTGAATTTTTTTTTGTCCTCCAATTTGTTGATGCTCTGTGTACTCCCTTGGTTGTAAAGTCATCTGAATCCTTGGTTCTCTTTATACTCACCAGGTACAAATTACTGGTATGTTTTATAAGCCACAGCTACTGTGCACAGCCTATCTGATATAATCTTGTTCTGCTGATTTCTTCCTTGTAAATATTAAAATGACTCCCCAATTCTTTTGCAGAATTGCACTTAATATTGAACTGTACTGTATATGAACCAACATGAACAATTTTAATTGATAGAATACCAGTCATATCTACTACCACTTCACTCTCCTTTGATTAGAAATAGCAAGCCCTTTGTAAAGTCGTGGAATTTAAAATTAGAATGCAAAAATTAGCAGACAATCCATTCCTATTGTATCTCTGTATGAATGTGTTTGTGTGAATGTATGTGTAAAAGTCTTTCTTTTCGCTTGTTTGCTTTGGTGTGGGGTCCCTCAGACATTTCCTAATTAAAGAATAGAATCGTAAAGAAAAAATCGATACTGTGCCAATCCACATTTCTGGTGTGATTAGGTTATTGGTTTCCCAGAGGCATGGTATTCTGTGGTGAGCAACAGTCTGCTAACAGGATGGGGTTTCCCTATTAATAGCTGGCTTCTTCAGCTTCTCTTTTAAAGGAGTGTGAATCATAGTGATTTCCCCTTCTAATTTCATTGCTCAGAAATTAGGAACATCCTAAAATCCTGGAGAGCTTTATTTAATGCATTTTTGCACTAATTGGTCCATAGTTTGATTTTGTTGTACCCTTTTATTAAAAAATCTTCATCGTAAAAGCATAAGTGAAAAACCCTTTTAAAAATAGACAAAAGATAACATTAGGCAAGTTTATAGAGTTTGACAGACGCAATAGGAATTCAGCTTGGCAATTTACCAAGTTTACATCTTATTTCTAAGGATAAAGTAAATCATTCAAGGTAGTTCCCAACCACTAACTTTTTGTTTTCATTTTTTTTCTGTAGAGGGCTTTTATCGTGAGTGTGTGTGTGTATACTACACACTTTATTTTACCTCTGCTCATCAAAGTGTAAAAATATACTGATGGTGTACTTAGAGACATACCACATACCTGGGGCTTTCTTTATTATACATCAAAACTTCACCAGGGAGCAGAATTACCTGAAAATGTTAACAAGTTTTAAACAGTTTTTAAAACAAATTAGATGTAGCTGTTACCATGTCTAAGTATTTATTTAAAAGAAAGATAAAGATTGGCCTGTTAGAAAAGCATAACTGTGAGCTTGAGTTACTAGATTTTTTTTTTTTAACATCTTGAGAGGACATTTGAAAACACTGTTCTTAACATTGAACCATGACATTGGTTCCATTATGTAAATATTTCAAGTATTAAAAATGTATATATTTGATCCTGGGGACTCATCTTCTTTCAGAGTCTTGTAAATAAATGGCATCATGTTGTAATTGTGTGGTGCATACTAGAATGCTTGACAATATGGGCTGAATTTTTTATGGATTTGATTTTTATGACTGTTGGTATCTGAGGGTCAAAGAAGCTATTTACCTTATTTTGGATGAATCTGTACATCTATGGAAATACTTCTTTTTGGTGTTAAATTTTAAGTTCTGGTTTCTCAAAGGAAAATTTCAGAAAGATGCCACTTGAAATTTATAAATATATTAACCAGCCTTTTCTCTGATTCGCTTCCAGCCTAAGACCTTGTTTAAGCAATTTATTATATTAAGCCTCGCTGTCTTTTCTTAGCATACTGCACAGGTAGTGCTTTTGAAGCATATTAGGTTGTTTTTATTTAGCCAAGATCAGTATGAGGATTTATTTGGGTAAATTTAATTTCCCTTGCTGGTCTCTCCTGCCACTGTTTCAACTATACATTTCTTAAAGGACACCTCTTAAAAACTGGAGACATCACTTATCTGAAATTCATAGGCGGCATGTACCATATACTGCATAACACCTTTTGTGAAGTTTGGGGCAGGACCCCTAATTCATATAGTAATATTTCTGCTGCAAAGTGGGAACCATCACGGTAAATGGAGTAAAGACCATTCAATTAATTGTTTAATGCCAGTTCAAATTTAAGTTTTGTGACAAGATTAATGGAAAACCTTTGGATTTCCAGAGTTTCTTGTTTTTCAGAATTGCATATAGAGAATTGGACGTGTATAAATTAGCATATTCTAGTGTCTTGGGAAATACAGATAAGAAATTTCTATTAAATGCTTGAACTTTTTGGGTTGCCTTTACCTCAAGTCCGTAAATCAGTTTCAGTTTGGAAACCTTACGCAGTATGAATTCATATTGCCCAAAGTTGTTATAAAAACAATATGAAAGTCTTAAGAACTATTCTTGATCTGGCAGTTAGAAAACTAAAATGACTTTTCCTTATTTGACACCAAAAATAAAATAGTTTTAAATATGTTTATCTGTTTTCAAGGAAGAAAGGTAAGTTTGAAGCAGTTTTTCTCAAACTTCAATGTACTTCTGAATCATCAGTGAGATCTTGTTAAAACACAGATTCTGAATGAATAAGGCTGGGTGGGGCCTGAGGTTTTGCATTTCTGACTAGTTCCCCAGTGATGCCAGTGCCACCTGACCTAAGGACTACACTTTGATTAGCACTTTAAGGTATCTATTCAGTATCATTTTATCCTAACAGACTATATAAATGCAACTTAATTTTAATTTTAGTTAGATTTTAAAGAGAAAAACAGTTTTTGAGGCCAAAAAACACATTGTTATATTGATGAATATAAAGTGATCTTCCAAAATGATGGCTGAGAACCACCTTAATATTCTAGGCTTTATTTCCAGCCAGCCCCAGAAAATTTCCTCTGTAGAGAACTTTTTAAAAATTATTCTGAATCTTACAGTCCTTCCCTATAAGCTCTGTAAAAGGTAATGATTATTTTGTGGAGAATGCTGTTTCAGGTATTAATCAGGCATGAATACTAGATCTGATGGAAAAATTGAGAAAATCTTTGGCTTGAGAGCCAAATTGAACTAAATACTGTATCATTCTTTCTTTTTATATGAAGTTGAAAAAAATTTTCAACGCAAAGAAATACAAGGATACAATGTTTAGGTGAGGCTTATTTACCCAATTCTTTCTAATAAGTTCTATGAATGTCCCCAATGAATACCCAAGAAACTGCCAAAATGTTTTGTCAAATTGGTGACAGATTTCTCCAGTTTATATTTCAGCCTTTTGTTAGCAATATGAAATTGAGAAATCGTTTTGCTCAGCAAAAGATGATGAGATTGATTTGTGAATGTTACAGGAGATAAAAGGATGTGAGAAGGAATTCCCAGCAGGCAAAGAAAACTGTAGGTGTAAAGAAGAAACCAAGGGGCGAGGTGCCGTGGCTCACGCCTGTAATCCTAGCTCTCTGGGAGGCCAAGGCGGGTGGATCGTTTGAGCTCAGGAGTTCGAGACCAGCCTGAGCAAGAGCGAGACCCCGTGTCTGCTAAAAAAAAATAGAAAGAAATTAGCTGGATGACTAAAAATATATAGAAAAAATTAGCCGGGCATGGTGGCACATGCCTGTAGTCCCAGCTGCTTGGGAGGCTGAGGCAGTAGGATTCCTTGAGCCCAGGAGTTTGAGGTTGCTGTGGCCAATGCCATGGCACTCTAGCCCGGGCAACACAGACTCTGTCTCAAAAAAAAAAAAAAAAAGTGACAAACATAGAACTTAAGGCCAGAAATACAAGATTAATAAAGCAGCTTGATTTTAAGAAGGTTCTAATCTTCGGAAACCTATATACTTGCAAAGAATTCAGGAACTTACAAGATTCAGGAGCTAATAATATGGTCAAGCACTGACTCCTGATGACATTATTTAATCTCACGTCAATTCTACTTGCCTTCTATAAGGAACGTGGCAATAACATTGTGTGTAAGTGAAGGCAAACTATTTTTATGTGGAACTGTGAATAAATTGGATTGCCTTAGAATCGTTAGTGTGAAGAACTGGCCTTTCTTTTCTGATTGACCAGGTCCTGACTTTACTAGTGATTTGACCCAGCCTCTTTGGTCCCTAACTACCCTCTCCTCCAAGGGGAGAAGTCCAGCACTCTGAATTTCCCTTCTGCTTTTTCTTTCACCATTTGCCACTGGATTTTGCCATCATTTATTTTATCATTCACTTCTCTGTTCCAGTTCCCAAGTTCCAAACCTCTGGGGACCTTCAGTGCTATTTGGTCATTCTTTTACTAGTAGCAGCTTTTGCTGTTTTTGAACCCTCAGTGCCATAGTAGGTATTGAAAAACTTTTCACAGAATGACTAAAAGTTGTCTGATTTTCCCCTTCACCTCACAGATATCCTTCAATCTTAACAAAAACTTAACTCAAAAAAAGTTATTAGGCACATTCTATCCAGTTCTAGCTCCCCAGTTAATGGCAACATCCATGTTAAACCTCTGCTTTCTGTAAGTGAAGATAGATACTCCATGCATCCTATCCAGAAGACCTCCCTCACCCCACTGGCTCTGTTTTCTAACCACATTCTTTGGTTTATTGACCCTTGCTCAGATATTTCCATTACCTCCTTTCTATCCTCAGTCTGGAACATGTTTTGAAGAACAACACAAAAATCTTGGGATCCTCCTTTCAACTACCCTACCAAAATTCCAGAAAGAGTATGTAATAGTATATGTGCCCTCCAAATTTCTTGAGTCTCACTCAACCTATTCTAGTTTGTACCTCATCATGCCACTGTCAACTGGTGACAACCTAAACAGGCTTTGTAAGAGACTACACTCTGGTTTATCTTTTAGCACTATGGACATTTGCTGTCTGCATGGGAGTTTTCCTTGATGTCTAGCATATCACTTTTGCCTTGTTCCTCTCTAGACTGTCTTTCCCATTGTCTCTTGCTGGCTCTTCCCTGGGATACCTGGGTGTTCATATTCATTAAAAAAAATGAAGCAATGCAGAACACTGAAGGAAAATTTATCTGGAGACTAGTTATTCAAAGTCATTGTTTGCTTTTTTGTCTTTTTTTGTTTTCCTGTTTGCAGGAATTTTTATTTATTTTTTATTTTTTTTAGCTGTCCAATTAATTTCTTTCTATTTTTGGTAGAGACAGAGTCTCA